>RCUC01069817.1:0-14444 GCA_003697995.1 Taxidea taxus jeffersonii | reverse complement strand
TTTTTTTTTTTTTTTTTTGTCAGAGAGAGACAGAGCGAGAGGGAGCACAGGCAGAGGCAGAGGGAGAAGCAGGCTCCCTGCTGAGCAAGGAGCCCGATGTGGGACTCGATCCCAGCGCGCTGGGATCATGACCTGAGCCGAAGGCAGCTGCTTAACCAACTGAGCCACCCAGGCGTCCCTACAATTCTTAATGTGAATTTAAATGTTACAGTCCGCTACCAAAAAATTCTAACAGATAGGAATCTGACGAGTAACACCATTTCCAACTGTTTGTAAAGATTTTTTTGTTTATACATTTGATGGCAGCCTCTAAAATACAACAATACTCCTTTCCCCAAAAGGTCTGATAAGGTGTCACTCTTAAGAGCTTCCCTGCTAGTCCAAATCAGTTTTCAGAATCCGCATAAAAAGCCTTGCTACAACCTCTCAGTGTGGTAACTAGATGATCTACGGACATAAACGGGCATACCTTGGACATACTGTGGTTCCAGGTCCAGGCCACTGCAACAAAGTGAATACTGCAAAAAGCTATTCATTAATTTTTTGGCTTTCCAGTGCACTTAGTTATGTTTATACTAGAATGCAGCCTATTAAGTGTGCACTAATATCAGGTCTTTAAAAAAAAAAGTGCATGTGCCTTAGTCAAAAAATACTTTATTGCTAAAAAATGCTACTAGCCATCATCTGAGCTCTTGGGGCGTCATCACTGACACAGATCACCATTACAAATGTAATAATAATGCAAAGGTTGGAAATACCACAACCCTTACCCAAACGTGACATAAAAACATGAAGTGAGCAAATGCCCTTGGAAAAATGGTGCCAACAGGCTTGCGCAGCCCAGGGTGGCCACAAACCTTCAATCTGTGAAAGACATGGCATGAGAGGAGCGCTACAGCATCCGTAAGGCTGTAACATTTTTAGAAGTCTCACGAGCGTTATGACACAGGGTTTAGTTGCTGCAGGTAGTTACAAGACCAATAAAAAGCACACTCACAAAAATAAACTTTAAACACTAAAATGCACTACTGAATAAAACTTGTGCGAACCCTCTTCTCTTTAAAAAGACAGCAGGACAGGAAGGCAGGCACGCAGACAGGCAGACATACAGACTCTGAAATCTTATCTGAGATAATTCAGGGGCACCAGGTGATCCAAAAGATTTAACTTGAATGTGTGTAAGAATTATTCTGATTATTTTGCTTAAGTTCATGTCCCTTACCTTTTGGGAATAAAGGACTGGAAGAATGAGAGAAATGCTGAGAAAGGCCAAAGACAACAAATGGGATAGGAGTGAGCAGATCCTCCTTCGCCCCTCTCCCCCCACCCTCCCTTTCTCTTTCTCCCTCTCACATATGTACACACACACACACTTGCTCTCATTTTTTTAAAAACATAATCTTCAAAAGCAGGCAAGGCCAAGCACTGGCTGCCAGTAGGGTGGAAACTGGGGTGAGGAGTTATGATTTTACTTTTTAATCTTATTCTTTTCCATAACATTTTTACAACTAGGTCTTACTCTGGTGATTAGGATGTTAAGCTATTAGATAAAACCCCACCCTCTTCCCCATTTGTCTTCACTGCCAGTCTTCTGGAGAGAAGCCCCACCTGGTTGCCCTGGGGCACATGCTCTCTCCCTGCCCTCTCATCCACCCAGCACCTCTCATCCACCCAGCACCAAACAAGCCCTCACCATCAGGGCCTCCTCTCCATTCCTGGTCGGCCATCTCAGATTTCCTCTGCTAAAATGGCTACTCACCATCTTGGACTGCAAAGCCCTCTCCCCCACCTTCAGCTCATCTTTGGGAACTCCCTGCAAACTCTCCACTCCCTCCCCATCCTGCCCCCAGTGCTCAGGGGAGGAGTGAAATCTTACCCTCTTTCAAGAGGCTGTTCAAGGCCCCTCCTCTAGGAAGAATTCCTAGATGTCTCCAGAGGCAGTTAAACACTCTTTCTCCGGGTTTAAATTTTGTCCCCCCAAATTCATATGCTGAAGTCCTAACCCCCAGTACCTCGGAACATAACAGTATTTGGAGACAGGATCTTTAATGAGGTCACTAGGTTAAATGGAAACTGCTGCTCATCCAGTATAACTGGTGTCCTTATAAGAAAAGGAAGAGCCACTAGGGATGTGCAAGCACAGAGGGACAGCCCTGCAAGGAGGCAGCAAGATGGTGGCCATCCATAAGACAAGAAAAGAACCTCAGGAGAAACCAAACCTGCCAACACCTTGACCTTGGACTCCCAGCCTCCAGAACTGTGAGAAAATAAAGTTTTGTTATTTAAGCCATCCAGTCCTTGATATTTTGTCATGGAACTTGGCAAACCAATATACCATCTCCTTCACCAGACTGTTACCCCACAAATTCTCACTACGTACAACACATGCAACAGGAAGCTGAAAAATACGTCCTAAATGAATGCAGGAATGAATGAGTGGAAGGAACAAGTCAATACCAAATCCACCAGAAAAATCACAGAGCATCTCCCTGCCTCCTTCCTCCTGGGCACAAAAGGAACGGATTCTCCAGTTTTCATACTTTTTTTTAAAACCCAGTTTACGGGGCGCCTGGGTGGCTCAGTGGGTTAAAGTCTCTGCCTTCAGCTCAGGTCATGATCTCAGGGTCCTGGGACGGAGCCTCGAATCAGGCTCTCTGCTCAGCAGGGAGCCTGCTTCCCCACCCCTCTCTGCCTGCCTCTCTGACTACCTGTGATCTTTGTCAAATAAATAAATAAAATATTAAAAAAATAAAATAATAAAATAAAACCCACTTTAAATACTACTGCCTCTGGGAACACACTTCTTAGTCTTGCCTTCCCTCCTATTACAGCATTCACCATACTGTACCACAGCCACTGTTCTTTGCCTCTTAATGTAGATATTTAACCATCTACAAAAATAACCAGGATATATGTCCCCACCTACCTTAACACTTAAACCTCAACATTTATGGACCTAGGCCAATCCACCAGGCCCCAACCCCAATTAGGGGACTTGAAAGCAAATCCCACAGAAAAATTACTTTATCTGTACAGACTTCAGTATATACCACCAACAGATAAGTACAACTCTATTGTAAGACCGAAAATAATCATTTTTTCCTTAATATAAACCTCATAGTGTTTCCACTCCCCAAATTTTCTCGTAAATGTCTTCTTATAGCTGATTTATTTGAATCAGGATCCAAATAATGTCTATAAATTACAATGTCTTGCATGTCTTTAAAGTCACTTTAAATCTATTTTATTGGAAGGATGATTTGTTGAAGAAACGGAGTCATTTGTCCTGCAGAATCCCCAGCATTCTGGATGTTGTAAATTTCATCTCCCCAACGCTGTTTTACATCGACCTCCACCCCAGCACTTCCAGCGAATGGGCAGTTAGCAAGGGGCTCATCCGATGGGAGAAGACTTTCTCAAGGGCAGGGTCCCAGCGCTGACCCCATACTTGGTACCCAGAGAGCAACCCAATTAATCAATGAGTCCGCAAATGACAAAAGAGACCGGAGGTGCTGATGTTATCGGTGCACTTCTCTGCTTCCGTCCTTTCCGCTGGGCCCATGCTCAAGCGTGATCCTCCTTGGGATCAAGGGCATGCCGTCACTTCTGGGCCCTTCAGAGAGAAAAGGTCCCGCTCTCCTTCTTCAACTGGGAATAAGTATATAATACCTAAGACTCAAAGTTAGAAAAAAGTCCAAGCACTGAATGATGTTCTTCTGGTTTTTAAGAAAATGGTTTAAAAAAAAATTAACCACCGTTGGGGCAGATGAGCCCTGAGCAGTGGTTCAAGGCGGCACGGTTTCGCTGATGGGACATTCTTACCCAACCCCAGAAAGGCAGCGTTCACACCCCCAAACTACCCCACTGAGAATGCTTTCCCCTCTATTCCTCTAAAACAAGGAACATTTTAATTGTTTTATATAAATCTAAGACCAGAATTAACCAAATCAGAAACCTCAAATCCTTTCTTTCCCCTGCCCTTCAAGTTCAACACCTTGGTGTTGTTTTAGCACCACACATTAATTTTAGAGAGAACACTAGATCTGCCGAGTCTGCAGCTGACACGCACAGGCATCGCAGGATGGAAACATCCAGAGAGAGCTGCTCAGGTCAGGGCCTGGGTTCTAATTAACTCAGGATTAAATCACCAAAACCTCAACTGAGTGAACCACACATACTGATGCAGATTTTAGTACTCTAGGGATTTGGGGCTTACTAGGACCTTTGTTCTGGATCACTTCAGTGGCCTTTTAAGACACCAAAACAGGACTCTCAATGTGAGGGTCCGGGACATGAGTTTTACAGCTATTAGATGAAGGTAATGAGTTAAAAAACTGGGAACAGTCAATGTCCTTTGGCACCTGAGAAGAACCCTGGAAGCATACAGAACCATTAAGTTCTCGAGAAAGATTCTGTGGGAAGGTGGTTGGTTTGAATTCTGTATATTACTGGTAACCGAGAAGCCTCCCACAGAATGAATTTGCTTCTAAGAAACTGTGGGGGGAAAAAAATCTCACTCATATTATCCTATGTTATTTCTGATGGGTACTGAATAAACTTGATTTGTTTTCCCCACTTTTAAGTAGGGGTGATGCTCATATAGATATTATAGTATCCCCTAAATTACTCTCTAAAATTCCATAAAATAGGTAATGAAAAGGAAGTTGAGTAAGTTAAATGTTGCCATCAAAAAAGGGGGCTAATAGTTATCAAGTTTAACTGAGAGAGAACGAATTTATGATTATTCCAAATGAACAGGAATTTTAATGATACTGTGTTCTGAAAGTACCCTTAGCTACTTTTAAGTATTCCTAAAATGGTCAAAGTGTGTTTCGACCACATTTTCCCCAAATGCCAGATGCTTTCACAATTCTGTGACTTTATGTCTACTCTTTCTTCCTCCATACTGGGACAGCTTTATCACTCCAGCTTCCCAAAGCCACTGTCCAGCTAAATTCAACTCATTGTTCAGAAATGAACTCAAACGGTTCCCCATCTGGAGACATTCTATAGGAATGGAAGATGTTCCCATGGAAATCATTCTTGTATAATCATAAACTCCCCTACTAAAAGGCTATCTAGACAGGAAGAGCCTCCAGGAAAGGACCTCCACATGCTGAGGTCCATATGGCTTGGCCACATGGCAGGCGCTCAATAAAATGGTAATAACAGACATTTATCATCCAATAAACTTTCACTTCTTTAATTATATTTGTAAGATCTGTTGCAATTGTCCAATACCCTACAGCATTCAGTGCCATCTGGTCCAGAATCCTTTCCTCCCAAATTTCAATTCAAGAGACCCTGAATCCCTTATACAACTGTCCTTAAGCCAGCCCACGAGTATCAACAAGGAGCTTTAAGTATAGATGATAACGTAACTATGCCGAAACCAAATGAAAGTTCTACTTATGAACTGTATTTTTTTTTTAAAGATTTTATTTATTTATTTGACAGATAGAGATCACACAAGCAGGCCGAGAGGCAGGCAGAGAGGGGAGGGGAGAAGCAGGCTTCCCACCAAGCAGAGAGCCTGATACGGGACTCGATCCCAGGACTCTGGGATCATGACCCGAGGTGAAGGCAGCAGCTTAACCCACTGAGCCACCCAGGCGTCCCTGAACTGTATTTCTTAATTCTAGGGTTATCAATTCATTTTTCTTAAGTTTTTCATTTGTTAAATAAATTAGCAATGAACCAATGAGAGGGAATGAATCAAAGAGTTCTTTGAAATTCTAGATCTCAAAATATATATATATATATATATGATTTCCTACGGCAGCTGCCCAATTAATGCCATCCATAAAGCCATTCAACTACTGTGTGTGGGCTGAAATCCAATTAAGTCATTTCTGTCTGAATCTCCCCAAAGAGTCTCCTGGTGAGCTCGAAGTGGAAATAATCACAAATGCCAGATTAGCTGTGTAAGCATTTCCAAAGCTGAAACCAGACAAGAGCGTGAAAATCTACATGCCCAGCCTTTTAACTGGGCACAAAGAAAAAAAACATTTCAATGACCACCTGGCAGAAAGTCAAACCCATTTCCTTGGTCTGCCAGGTTTTCTCAGATAATCCTCACCCAGTGTAAGCGGCAAAAAAAAAAAGCTTTGATCCTTTCATTTACACACATTATGAAATGATAAACTTCCACTCCACAATGCAGTCTTACACACAGAAGAAACAGAATCAGGAAGAGATTTCAAACTTTCTCTGAATTCACCATTTTACTCAACCAACCCTTTATGGCGTTTGTCTTGAAATCAGTAAACTCTGAAATGCACAATTGCCTCTCGGCATGGAATTCGTCCCATAAAAACATGCAAGCAAAGCCAAAACCTTTGAGAGGCTGCAGGAAAAAACAGACCCAGCTCACGAGTTCAATTTCTCTTTCACCTTACAACCCGTCACTCAGATTCACAACTTGGCAAAATAGAGAGTATCTTCAGCTATGTACAATAGCCAAACTCTTGAGTGTTCTAACCATGCATTCAAGAAATGCAAAGGTCTCCAGTTTGCCTATTCATTCCAAACAGATACCCCCACCCCGCCCCAGACCTACTGATTTAGAATATCTGCAGTCTGTAAAAAGCTCCTAGGTGCTTAAAACACCAGCCCCAGTAAGAACCAGTACAGTAAAGACTAGAAGGTGAAAAGGGCCAATTCAAGAAGCCCTGTTCTCTCAACCCTAAATATTCAAATACGAGGGTTGTCTGAAAGAAGATGAATCCAAGTAATGAAATTGACCATGCGGCTGCGTATGACGTAAAGGACGTGAGGACTTTGTTTTGAACTGGATGCCAATCCCTGTTCTGTGTCTTACTAGTTACAGGATGTTGAGGCTGCTACTTCGCCCCAAAGTCTAGGTTTCCTTGAAGGCATTATCAGTCACCTCGCCGGTGAAATGAAAGTCACACGTATTCAGTGAAAATGTGTTGCACATCTGCTGTGTACAAACACTGCACAGAAATAAGGCACAACACAGCTGTCATCCTTCCTAAGGAACTCGGGCCGGTCAGGGACCAAAGTCAAATAGGAGATGACACAGCAGGGCTTCTTTATTTCATTTGCTACAAAAAAACTCACCTATTAGAAAAAAAAATGAGCTGATCTGTGCGAGGTAACTTTTAAAACAGATGTGTGCTCTCCAAAATCTCTAATACCTGCTTTAAAAAATAAAAAGGTCTAAGGAGACAAGCAAACTGAGTGTGTGTGTGTGTGTTGTATATATTATGTGTGTGTGTGTATCTGTGTGTGTAAACCTAACAGTTTTAGTTAAAAAATAATTTATGATGCAACACAAAGTGGGACTAATCTTGCTTTCCTGAGACCAATCTTCCAATAGTTGGAGGAACTATGATGTCTCTCGGGATCTCTTTTCCTAGTAAAACCTTCCTCGCTGGAACAATGCCAAAATTCCCTGAAACGCATCATCCCAATACTGTTCCCACTTCTAGACAGACTTCAAGTTAATTCATCCAACAAGTATGTTCTGAACCAGTACTGTGCCGGGCGCTGAACACACTGCATATGTGACAGACACACTTTGCCCCCACAAGGCAGACACAAGAGACAACTGGAAGAGCCAAAATGCGGACCCAGGGCACTATGGGTCGTTATCGATCATCCCTATAAGTGGCGCAGGTACTCAGACTGGGATGGCACCACAGGAAATGGAACTTCTGGCGGTAGCTCGAAGGTAAGGATGCCTGACCCTGCCCTGCTGCTCAGGCAGCATCACACCTGCACGGTGGGGGCTGGCCTCTCACTACAACCGGCGGAGGTGTTTTCAGAGTGGCACGTGCTCCTCACACATCCTCCTGTGGCACCTCACCATGCCAGTTTCAGTCCCCTGTCCCAGCTCCACTAGAGTTCTAGATTCTGATACAGTCATGGATGACCCCGTTCTCTCCATCCATTTATCACCTGACACACAGGTTAACATCCACGCTGTGGCACAGATTACCGCGAAGAACAGTACATGGCTGAGACGTGGACTCAGGGAAGATCAAGCTAGCAGTCCACGTCCTGTGGCCATGCGACCAGCTCCTAACCCACACACTAGTTCAATATGCAGAGACGGGCCTGTAGCCCGATTTCGTGAAGGAGCTTTGGCTTTGGGATGAAATGCCAGCTTCGCCCCTGCTTGGCTCTGTCTTTCCGCTATGTCCAAAGCTTAAGTTTTCGCCTATAAAACGGAGGACGAGGGAGGATGAAGAGAAAAGGATTACCTTACAGATGTGTTGTATACAGTAAGTAGCACAAGGAGCACCCAGCAAATTCCAGGTACAGGGTGGGGCACTCAGAAAACACTGCTTTGCTCCCCCTGTGACACACTGAAATGCCTCTCCTCTCCTCGTAGCCAGCGGAGTGTGTGAGCAGAGGGCCATTGCCCCCACACACTCAACCTTTGAATGGGGCCAGCCAGAGAACACCAAGAATGATGCCCCCTCCCCCAGCTGTTATCAGAAGAGATAAGCTTAGCCACCTGGGAGATCAGAGGACAATGAGTGGAGGTGAGAAATGTCCTTTCTCCTTTGGCCCTGGCACTCCCTATCATTCCTTTGTGCCGTGAGCCACTCCCCTCACTCCCTGGAGCTCCGACTCACTCACATACTCTGTCACTCAGATTTTCTCCTTTTCTGCCTGTTGATGCTATACACCCTTTTTTGTGTGTGGAAATGGACTATGAATGTGAAAAAAACACCAGCTGTTCCCCAGCCTCATATGAACCGCACGAGATGATCTGGGGGTAAGCTCAGGAAGTCAAGGGTACTTGGTCAGCGGACAGGGTTGGGGGAACAGAGCACAGGGAGGGCAGATGACCACAGACAAATCCCCAAGAAGGCAACAGCCCAGAAGGCTCCTAAAGAGTGACTGTGGTCAAGAGGGAAGGGCCTAAGGTGAGCAGGTGCGTTAGCGCTAGAGATGTAAGTGGGCCCAACTTCATCCAGATTCCCTGCTGACATCCAGCCACATGGCATCAAGGAGGGGAGATGCCGACAGGCCCCCCCGCTGCCAGCTTTCATCTCCATTCTGTAATCTGCTTAAAGGCCTTTCCTGATTCTGCTTTTTTCTCCATTTAGAAAATTAGAACATTCGCCATCTCCAGCCTTCTGGTACATCTTCCCTTCAAGGCTGCAGAGAGCATCAACAGGGGTTCCATGGACTTCATCTGAACCTCAGTGTGTGAGTGCAAAGCAGTCAAGGGCTCTCCTCCTTCCTTATCTCCTCTTGAGCTTTCATTCCTTCTCAATACCTGTTCTGTCCACTCCATTTTGAGGACTATTCTTTTGGACAAAAAACAGCAACAAAAATGTACATGGAGGGGCGCCTGGGTGGCTCAGTGGGTTAAAGCCTCTGTCTTCAGCTTGGGTCCTGATCCCAGGGTCCTGGGATAGAGCCCCGCATCCCGCTCTCTGCTCAGCGGGGAGCCTGCATCCTCCTCTCTCTGCCTACTTGTGATCTCTGTCAAATAAATAAATAAATAAAATCTTTCAAAAAAAAAAAATGTACACGGAAGTTGATCCACCCTGCTCCTGCTGCTGGTCACAAAGGACACCACATACCACGCCTGTGCTCTGGGTCCTTCTCTCAGACAGACCAAGACAGAACACCTTGGTTTAGACCTTCGAATGTGAAACTTGCCTCGCCTCATCTGTGGTTCAGCCTCCCACGCGCCACTCGAACACGTATATCCCCCTCTCTTATTTACTCCCAAATTATAACCTACCTTCCTTCAGCATGCAAATCCAGGAACTGTGGGGCTCAGAGTTTCATGCACTAACAAGGGAATGAAACAGACCAGTGAAGCTGCAAGCCTTTCCTCAGCGTTTCCTGGGTGCCACAAACTAGGCTGAGCACGTTCCCTCCATTATATCACACTGAGTCCTGACACCAGGAGGTTTCACTGTCCCGGTTCCCAGCGGAGTCAGAGGATGGGCACAGGTACAGTGAGAATTTGGAGTCCACTCACTCGGGAGCCCTTGGCCTTGACCTCATGCCTGCTGCTGCGCATGCTGGAGACCAAGGACAGCCAGACTCAACAGTGCACCTGGGTGTAACAAGTGCACTGAACTCCTCCAAAGGACCACACGGTCAGAGGGAAACCAGTTACCATCTCCGCCAAACAGTGATGGAGAGAGAGGCTTAACCATGTCCCAGTAGCAGAGTGGTTCTTAATGACAGATTTCTCAAGGACCAGAAGCTACACTTATCAAAGAAAACTCTTCAAGGAACTCTTACACACCCTCCCTTTCTTTAAAAAAAAAAAAGAAAAGAAAAGAAAATACGTTGTCATTAACTATTTTCAATCAAATTTCCTACCATTCATCCTTAACCCGCCTCCCACATCCAAGAACATCCAAGAAGCTGGTGAGACTGCAGAGGGCTGGGCCAGGTAAGGACCACCAAAATGCCTTCTTGTGATGGATATTATTTTACCCACTTGTGGACACAAGAGAGGAAACCACCTCCTTTCTACCCCAAGCCAAAACAACTCTGTGATCTTTGGGCCTCTTCTGTCTCATTTATTTCTATACAAGCATAGCCCTTAGCTTTTTATAGACTTTCACAGAATGCTATTTCGTTTTGTTTATTTAAGATAATAGAAAGTTTTCAGAGAGCTCATCTGTTCCAGTTTGGCATGGCATATAATGGAACTAGGAAATAGGAACACAGAAAGAGACCCAAGTGCTTCTGGGAATTTAGTATATGACAAAGGGTGCTTGTTCCAGTCACTGGAGAAAAGATGAGAATTCTCAATAAATAGTGATGGGAGACTTTGGTAGCCATCTGGAAGGAAGATGGAGCCACACTTCACATCCTACAACAGGATGAATTCCAAATGCAGCTAAGGTTTACCGTGAAAAAAAATAAAAGTATAGGACATATGGAAGAAATTCTTTAAAGCCTTGAAGGAAAAACTTTTTTTTAATCTCTGACTAAAAATCCAGAAACCACAAAAGATGTTTGAATTCGTCTAAATAAAAATAAAAACTTTTTTTTTTTTTTTAACAAGGCAAAATATACCCCAGGCAAATCCAAAAAACAAATGAAAAGAAAAGGGATATTTGCAATTCATGACACAGACCAACTCTTGCTGATCTGGGGAGAGCTCCTTAAAATTGATGAGAAGACCAGCAAATCAAGAAAAAAGAGGCAAAGGAAACCGGGCAGGAAAATGTCTGCCTTACAGATAAATGCTGGACTTGAATTAAAAAAAAACACATACTAGGGCGCCTGGGTGGCTCATTAGGTTAAAGTCTCTGCCTTGGCTGGGGTCATGATCTCATGGCCCCGCATCGGGCTTTCTGCTCGGCGGGGAGCCTGCCCCCCCCCACCGCCTGCTTCTCTGTCTACTTGTGATCTCTATCAGATAAATAAATTTTTAAAAATCATTAAAAAATTAAAAAATAAAAATAAAAAAACACATACTAGAGTCATACGAAGATACCACCTCTCTCACCTATCAGTCTGTCAGAGATCCAGAAATGTGGTGACAGTACTGTGTCAATGTGAACTTCCCATTTTGATCACTGTCATGTGGTTATTGAAAATGTTACCATTTGAGGCTCCTGGGTGCCTCAATCAGTTACCTGGGTCATGATCCCACCATTCTGGGATCAAGTTCCGTGTTGGGCTCCCTGCTCAGCAAGAAGCCTGCTTCTTCTCCCTCTCCCTGTCTGCTGCTCCCCCTGCTTGTACTCGCACTCTCTCTCTCTCTCTCAAATAAATAAAATCTTTAAAAATAAAGAAAATAAAATGCTGCCATTTGAGGAAGCTGGATGTAGGGTTTACAGAAGTCTTTTCGTAACCTTCTTGCGATTTTTGGTAAGCTAAAATGGATTTCAAAATAAAAGTAAAAACAATTTTTTTTTTATTTCAGTGTGACAAAACAGCCTACTGGTGAGGCTATGAGGAAGCAGGTAGGCTCATGCACTGGTGACAAAATGCAAAATTGCACAATTCTATGAAAAGCCATTGGGTAAGACATATGAAAATAGAAACAGCCTAAATGGCCAACAGTAGGAAAAGTGTAAAATACATTACATCTACAGACAAAGTGCTTTTCCCTTATAAAACAGGAGGAATGGCTCTAGGTTCTAAATACGAAAGAGTTCAAAAATAGATAGTTACGTCAGAAAAATAAGGTAAGGACATGTCAGGTTATTTTCCCCACATGCGTTTATCTACGGAGAAACTTACCTGCCACTTGGTCTGCCGGCTAAGCTGCCTCAAGTACATCCCGGCAGTTTATCCTCATTATGTTGCGATTCATGACCCATTTGAACTTAATTATCAGTAACCTTGGTGAGCTCACTACAGGCTTCTCCATCTAAATAACCCATAAAAATGTGTTTTTAATCCAAGCTACAGGGATCTCTGAGGAACCTCACCATTTGTCTCTGATGATCTGAAGATGAAAGCATTTCACCCTTCATTTCTTTTCTCTAAAATCAGTCCCCAGGCTCTAACGTTACTTTTTATGAAATCGAGAGATCATTCGCCTACCATAAAAATTCACCAATTAAAAATGTACAATTTGGGGCACCTGGGTAGCTCAGTGGGTTAAGCCTCTGCCTTCAGCTCAGGTCATGGTCTCAGGGTCCTGGGATGGAGCCCTGCATCAGGCTCTCTGCTTGGCAAGGAGCCTGCTTCCCCCGCCTCTCTCTGCCTGCCTCTCTACCTGCTTGTGATCTGTCAAATAAATAAAGAAAACCTTTAAAAAAAAAAGTACAATTTGATGGTTTTACTTATTTTTAAAAGTAAGTAATAGAGAAATCTCTTTATAAGAAAAAGGGGGGAGACAAGAGGGAAACTGATGAGTTGAGTAACCTATTACTTAGGTATTTTCCAGAACATCCTGGACTGACAAGAAACCATGAACCTTGCCTCTGGTGAGGCATCTGGGCGCCTGGGACAGAAGGAAGGCTTCCCTCCATACTAGATTTCAGCTGCCTTTTGCTTGTTTGTTTTTCTACTTATTACTCTTTCAAATAAAAATTTCTTTCAACAAAATAATACCAGATAGAAAACAAATCTCAAAACAAGCTAACCTTAACGCCTACTCCTTTCACAGAACACTAAATCCTACAGATACTTCTGTTCAAAATCGCATCTTCTGGAGCTAGGAGTTAATTTAATATTCGCCCTGAAATAGACGGATCACACCCGTAAATTAACGAAAATGTAGTTATAATTTTGTTCTCTTCGGAAATGAACTGAATCAGATTAATGCAGCTAGTCATCCTGTAGCCAGACCTTCCTGACGATGATTAAACTCTTTAAAAATCTGCAGTTAGTGCCAGTAGCTTTGGAAAAAAAAAAAAGTTATGAAACCATAAATTAATGAGCCCACACCAAACCGCTCAAAGAGTTCTCAGTGTCAAATTTACGAACTGGTTTTGTTTTCTAGAAGCATCCTGCTTCCACAGAGAGGCAGAAGCTGACAGCACCCACGATATAAGGTGCTTTGTTCTACCTGTGCTTACAAAACACTTGGCTTCTGCTCCCTCATTCTGACTATGGGAGAATCATACTGAATCTCGTCTCGGTTGGGAGCTGCTGCAAACCCTGGGACTTACCAACTGGGATTACCCACGGGTCTGGCAGGAGCCCCCACAAGACGAGGACCACGTTATACTCCTCACCAACCCTCAAATCCCTAAGCCCCTGTCCTCTGTGTGGTCTCCTGAAGCATAGGAACAGGTTCAGGTTTCCTGAACCTGAACAGGATACTGGTACACCTTCTACTTGCTCCCACAGCCCAGTGGCTTGCTGCTTGGGCACGCAGACTTTTTTTCCTTCAAAGGACATGCAAACCATCTTTTGCCCTTACGTTGAACAACATGGAATTGTGGTGCTGGAGGTCCTTTCATTCATGCTCTAGAACCATGAGTACAACTCATCACTCAGAATAGCACAAATTCTTTTTTGATTTCTGTGTGGAGGGGGAAAAAAAAAATCAATCCAAGCTTCAGAATGCTATCAATTACTTAAGGGCTTCCCCCAAAAACTAGTAGAAAGGCTGAAATGCAGGTATTTTGCAAGGTTCTGAATTTAGCAAAGGAAGGCTTATAAATCAATGTTGGCTTTGCTCTTGTGTGGGGGCAGGGGAAAATGCAGAAAGGAAAGGGTTGGTGGCATAGGATATGACTCAAAGGCCTAGAAAAGGTAATAAATGTTTATCTCTTTGGGCCACAAAGTTAAAACCAGAAGGAGTTTTGATGACTCAATCTATTTTGGAAAGACCACCCTCCTAGCGATCCCAGCACTCTTCCACACCCCACGGCAGCATCAAAACCAACCACAAAGAAGCGCTAAAAGCCCAGGACTTAAATGTTAATAAAACTTATCCTAGAAAACCAACTCCTAAGAGGGCTGCCAAACCTGTAAACCATCATCGTTAATGTCTTAACTGTTCTAGCAATACATATTTCCTTTCC
>RCUC01069816.1:0-25693 GCA_003697995.1 Taxidea taxus jeffersonii | reverse complement strand
TAGCACAGAGTCTGCTTTGTACTACTCACTAGCAGTCTTGCGCTAGGCTGCAAGGTAGGACTGCAAGATAGCTGATCAAGATAGGTCCCCGGTCCTTGCTTCAAGATTCACTGGGAGATACAGGCTACGTGGGCGCAGACTTTTTCTTTTTTAAAGATTTATTTATTTACTTGAGAGAGAGAGACAGAGCATGGGCACAGGGGGCTGGGAAGAGAGAGGACTCCATGCTGATCAGGGAGCCCAATGCAGGGCTTGATCTCATGACCCTGAGATCACCCCTGAGCTGAAACCAGGTAACCAGCTCTTAATCCACGGCATCATGTGGGCATAGTCTTTGTAGTACCTTTCTGTGCAAGCCATTTATGGGACAATTACCTTTCAGGGTGTACCTCTGAGTTATGTGAAACCACGCAGCCAGCCTAGGAGCACCTCCAGAAATCCTAATGGCATTGTTTGGTTTGTACCAGCTATTTCGAGAAGGTATCAGGGGCAGAGGAGGAGAGAGTAACACTGGCAAGTAAGAGAATGGAGTCAGACAGGCCAGGGTTCAAATACTGGGCCCTGCAGGTGTTCAGTCTTTAACCAGGTGCCTCCCCTCTGTGAGATGCCCTTCTCTCACCTGGAAAGCAGAGAAGCTTGTGCACACTTCCTCTGGCTGGTATCCAGATAAAAGAGACAATGCTACAACATGCACCGCTCTGCACCTGACTCATAGTTAGTGTTCAATAAATGTGAGCTTTTATTATTACCATATTTCCTCCATTCTGAGACACCATCGATCGGAAGTCAAAGCATCAATTTAATAATTTCTCAGGGGGGAAAAACAATATATTAAACACACATTCCCATTTTAAGACATCACAATTTCAACAATATTAAAAGGTGAAAAGAAATGTGTCTTAAAAATCAATGAAATGTGGTCTTATTATTGTCACATTTTGGAACCATTCTAAGTCATTTGCTTGTTTACTTGCCTTTTTCCTGTTTTGTCTGGCTTCCCACCCAGGAGACATGTAAGTTCCATGAGAATAAAGAAATAGGTCTTTGCTCAACACTGTGCTTCCAGTGCCTAGCTCGGGTGTTGAAAAAATATCTGTCTGATAAGATGATTTAACATTATCTTAATATCAGGGGGCTACTGATTAAGACCCCAATAATGTTGGCATTGTTTCCTATAATGGAACTCTTCCTCATATCCTTCAATATCCATTCAGCTTAGTCCCTCACCAGCCTTGGGAGAAGGGTTTGTTTGTCTGAACATATATTTGTTGAAAATTGGTATTTTCCTTGAACTATACACAGAAGGAATGAGGATGAAAGCAGACATGTGCAGAGTACCCACCAGGACCCCTGACACAGGGAAGCAGTCACGAGTCACACCTGAAAGTCAATACAATGCAAAGGTAGGATGTGGGTCCTAGTCAGCTTGAAATAGGTTGCCTGTCTGAATGTCCTTAGTTTCAGTAGATATACACTAGGCAGTAATAAATATCTATTTACAGAATCCACTAAAATTTATTCTTTCAATTTGCAAACAAGAAAAATAAACATTGAAATAATCTCCCCAGCAGAAATGACTTCTAACTGCACATTCGGGAATTTAAAAAAAACATTCATTCAATCAGTTTAGTGAGGACCTACTATGTGCTGGGGGTGAGAGGCTGTCTAGGATAGTCTAAGATAAGGAAGACACATGAAGGAGACACCAGTATACACAGACCATTGTTCCATGTCACTTAGAAAGTAGTACTGGCTCAGGGCTCTTGGGCCCCAGGGTAAGAAGCAGGAATGATTTCGAAGAGGAGAGAATGTCAGTCCCATCAGACTGACTGGAAGTAGACTGGTCTCTGATTTTGTGCCATTCCAGCCCTTTCAGATGATTCCCTGCTGCAGAAACCAAACTGGGTCAGGGGTACCCATCAGACTCCAAGTGAAACTCTAGGGTCTTGTCAAAAATGAAATGGTTTCTCATTGAAAAGAAGCAAAGTTTGCTCACTCAACTGCCTTTCAAGTGATGGGGGGAGGAAATTACACAAGTAAAAGTTACTTTTAACTTATCATGAAATACTAATTCTCAAATAATTAACATAAACAAGAAATTGGGTCCACTCACCCCAATCATGAGGAACTTGTTGGGCAAAAGCCTATTGTGGGGTGTCCTCTTCTTTAATGAGGATGAGGATGATTCCTTAGAGTGCCCAGGAAACAGTCATACTATCTGAACAAAAAAACAAGAGGAACTGAATGATGAAGAGAACCATAAGCCCAGCATTTAATGGGTCAGGGCTAGATTGACCAGATGGGCATGACAAGTCCTAGGATGTCAGACCAGGCTTCACAAAGACTGGGACAAGAAGTGTTGTTGGAACATGATGGCCTTGGATTGGTCTTCAAGCATGAGAAGAACTTCAATGTTGGCAGAAAGGAATAAGGGCATTCCAGCCTTGGCCAGCACTGGAGCAACAAAGGGGCTGATCCAATATGGCACCAGTACATGGAGGTCAAGTTGGTAACAAAGAGGAAGATGTCGGCAGGAGCTCGTTCAAGGTGGATCCTGATTATACAAGGAACCCAGAGCTGTGTTGTTTTGCTTTGCTTTGTTTCATTTGTTTTGCTTTGTTTGTATTGAGGATGAAAGTTTTGAGCAAAACAATGATATGATCAGCTGTGTGTCTCAGGAAGACTATTCCGGTGGTGCTGAAGTTCAGCTGGGAAAGATGAGAAACATGAGAAGGAAAGACAGTTATTGCAATAGTTCAGGCAATGGATGGCAGGGTCAGACCTCAGAGACTGAGGAGGAAGATGGCTGGGCCTTAGAGATCAACTGGATAAAGAGGAAGAGGTAACACCCTGGCCTGCTAGATTATTAGAATGAAGACAGCCCCCCATGTTCACCTAAAGTAATGTCCTGGAACACTCACAGCAGCACTCTCCATGATGGCCATGTGGCAGTTACCAAACATCTGTGACACAATAGCATTCTGTGTGGGTGTAAGAAGGAAAGATCTCCAATGGAATGATCAACATGAGTGAATGCACAAAGAAGACTGTCCATACACTCACCAAACAAAGAATCAGAATACATACTGTATCATTTCATTTGTGATAAGTTCAAAACCGACAAAATGAATTTATGGTGTCTGAAGTTATGATTCGGGTTATACTTTGGTGGGGGTTCATGGAAGGTACTGCTTCAGGGAACATAGGTACCCATAATGGGAGTGCTTGTGTTCCAATTCCAAGTTCTGGTTACTTAGATGTGTTCACCATAATGAAAATCCATCCAATTGTATGTGTGTTATCTGTGTGCACTTTTATGCAAGTACATGATACTTAAACATTTACAAAAAAATGAAATCATCTTTATCTGTAGTGTCTCCCATATGTAGGACATTAAAGCAATGTCAATAACAACAACACCTTTGATTTTGGAATGCTAATCCTCTGTGCGAGAAACCGGTAGGTGCTGACCACAATGTTGTGAGATCAGATTTAAACCTTAAAGACAAGAAACAGAGGCCCTGAGATATTTAAATAATGCCTAAATCCACCATCTTTCTTTAGAAACAGCCCCTTGCATTGGGCTGTGCCATGATTCCACAAGTGTCCCAAGAAATGTAACTGTAATGATTCTACTTTAGGCATCGAATCTGCTGGGTCCACATGACCCTACTTTTCCAGCATAAGCTGGATCTGTCACCCCCATATTTCCGAACATTTGGGTTATCAATGAACAATTTCAGGGCTCCGCATCGTACTTCTTTCCATAGTCCCAGACCTCTCCGGCATACACTTCCTTATGAAATTTTCAATCAAACAAATGAATTCAACCCAGAAAAGCAAACACATTTTGGCTAGAACAGTCATCTTTTTTAATCAGTTTTTGTGTTTCCTACATAAACCAGCAGCCCAGAGGTACTATTTCTGAAAGCATTTTGTAATGGAAGACTTTACCCGAGTGCTATTTAGTATTATCGTTATTATCCCTGTTATTAATAATAATGATTTATAAAGCAGTTTGAGGAGGCAGTGCTATTTAGAAACTAGCAACATCAAGCCTGATTTGATACTTAAGTCAGCAAATGTAATAGGAAGAGAAGAGGCAAGAGGAGAAATTAAAAGAGCTCTATCTTCAGACATCTATCTTCAGGGACCAAGAAGCAGGTAATATGAAGGAAAACTTCAGCAAAAATGGAGCCCTAGGATATTTTCTTGGGCTTCGAGGTGACCATCGCAAGAGATGGGGTCTGCTGACACTCACAGAGCTGAGCCAAAAGCCACAGCACCTTGAGGAATTCACTTCTGCCATGTCACCGACCCCGGGGAGTTTTCAGAGCAGATCTTGTGACCTTTGCAAGAATGCTGTGAGGCAGACAGGGGTGGACCAGCTTCCCATCTCTACCCCTACCGTGCTGGTAAAAGCACTAAAATTCAGGGGCACAGCATAATGCAAACACCTCACAAGATCTGTACTGGCCACACTACCATGGAAAAGCACTTGGGCAGGAAAGTGATCCCTCGGGCCATCTTGCCATTTCTGACTAATAAGGCTCTGGGGGAATTTTGTAAAGATTCAAAACTCCTGAGGCCCATTCCAGAACAGAGGGGAACCCAAGAATGCATAATTTAAAGAATAAAACTCTCTGAAGAACTCATCATAGAAACGAAAGAACTTGGATCTTCAGAATGATAGATTCTTTAGAGTGTTACAGAAGACAAGTAAGCCAAAAACTCTCACCTAGCGTCCCGGTGAGCATCCAAACTAGCAAAGATTAAGTGAAAAAAATCCTGAAAGCTCAAAGAAAAGAAGGGCATTCTCTTCAATGGGACAGTAATCAGATTCACATCAGTTTTGCCCTTTTGAGGGAAAAGGCATTTCAATTATACACCCAGACAGCATACATATAAAGATACTAACATTTCTGCAAAGAATATTTTCTGCAAAACAAGAATGAAATTGAGAATACACTTCAGCCAAATGAAAAAGAAATCCAAGAAAAATAGAAAGAAGTCCAGGAAATCCAAGGAAAAATAGAAACTAATCCCGGAAGGGAATAAAATGAAATCTCGGGATGACAAGTGCGCAGCAAAAAGCAATCAGTGCAAATGGAAACAGGAAGTCTGCAGGTGCCGGAAATAACCTGTCCAAGAAGAAAGTAGATTCTGTCTTTTCATGGGTATAACAAAGAACCTGCAAGTCCTTAACAGGAATGTAAAGGCAGAATTTTCTCTGTCAATAAGAAAAACTAAAGGAACCCTCTGGAAAAACAAAAACATACAGTTGGCCTTTGAATAACATGGGGATTAGGGGTGCCGACCCCCCTCACGCATTTGAAAATACAGGTGTAACTTCTGATAGCCTACTGTTGACCAGAAGCCTTACTGGCAATATAAACAGTCGATCAACATGTATTTTGTATATTATATGTATTAATACTGTATTCTTAATAAAATAAGTTAGAGAAAAGAAAATGTTATTAAGAAAATCATCAGGAAGAGAGAATATATTTATAGTACTGTTCCATGCTTACTAAAAAAATCCGCATATAAGTGTCCAGGCACGGATAAAACCCATGATATTAAGGGGAAATTGCATGAAAGGCCTGGACTGATCATGAAAAACTGAAATGCAGGAAATCAGTGGGTGTAAGTAAAGAAAGAAAGTTGTCCTGTTTTCCCACATACCTTCAAGAGGTGAGTTTGGAGGCTCAGCCTTGTACTTCCTTCCTTGAGTCCAGACAGACCACGTGACCTTGGTGAGTGCCGGGAGGGGCACTGAGAGGCCAGAACTTACTGGCTTAGTCTGAGCAAGAGGTCTGAGGTCACAGACTGGGCTCAAACTCTTGCCTCCGCCACTTACTAGCTCCGGGACCTTGGAAAAGTTACTTAACCTCTCTGTGCCTCAGTTCTCTCCTCTGTAAGCATCACCTGCCTCAAGACTAATACAGAGATAAAATAAGCTAATCTATGTAATGTATTTAGAATGGTAATTCACTTCTAATAAGCATGCAAATAGCACTTGTCATTATTGTTGCCGCAATATTAAAATATAGGAAGAATAGTTGAGTTCTGATGTAAAGGCTATTATTAAAATTAGCTTCGACAAAACACAGAAAACAAAAACAGAATTAAATATCACAAAATAAACATAAAAATTGAGCAGAGAAAGATAAAGCTATAGTTCACACAACGGGAGGCAGGACAGAGATGTTGCAGGAGGAATGGGGATGCTAATTCCTTTACCTGAGATAGAAGTTTCTACGTATTGTACAAACTCAACAGATGAAGCAATAAAGAGTTTTAACCATAAATATATAATTTAAAATGATTTAATTAATAAATTAATTTTAATTCTTTTAAATTTATTATTTTTTTCATTGATTATAATTGTTTATTTTATCTACATATATACTTATATATAATTTATATCCTACTTATGGTTAATTATAATTATAATGAATAATTAATCCATTAATTTAAATATAATTTAAAGTACCAAAACGAACACTAAACATGATATTTACAAAGTCAGAAAAGCAGGCGGTGGAGAAGGAAGGTGAAGCAGGAGGTAAGTAATGAATGTTGACCTTTGCAGGGTGCTTAGCATGGGTCAGGCACTGTGCTAATTGCTCTACATATAGTATCTCAATTAATCCTATAATAACCCTGCAAGTTAAATACCATTGTTATGATAATGACCATTTCACAGACATTTGAGGCAGAGAGAGACTGGGTACCTTGCCTGGATCTCCGGACTAGTCAGAGGCAAGCAGCCCTTACTTAGCCTCTGCTTTCTGCTACCTCTAAGTGCTCATCCTCCACAGTAGGTGGTGGGAAGGCAGTGAGAGGGGTTTACAGATATGATTTGGTGGCAGAGGAAAAATTAACCACTCTAGTGACTTGAACAGTGTCCCACAAAAATATCATGTCTACCCAGAACCTCTGAAAGTGACCCTATTTGGGAGTCGAGTCTCTGCATATGTAATTAAGATGAGGTCATACTAGAGATGGATAGGTCCTAAATCCTAGGACTAATGTCCTCCTAAGAAAGGGAGGAGAAGGGGCACCTGGGTGGCTCAGTCAGTTTATTAACTGTCTGCCTTTGGTTCAGGTCATGATCTCAGGGTCCTGGGATCCAGCCCAGCTTCTGGCTCTGTGCTCAGCAGGGAACCTAGTTCTCCCTGTCCCTCAGTCCCACCCCTTTCCTCATGCTCTCTCTCAAATAAATAAATAAAATCTTTTAAAAATAAATAAAATAATAAAAGGAATATGAGGTGATTTGAGAAGAAGGAAAAGAAGGAGGAGGAGGAGAAGAAGGAGAAGGAGAGGTAGGAGAAGAAGGAGGAGGAGAAAAGGGAGGAGAAGGAAGAGGAGGGGAAGGAGGAGGGGGAGAAAGAGGAAGAGGAGGAGGGGGAAGAGGAGGGGAAAGAAGGAGGAGAAAATGAAGAAGGAGGAGGAAGCAGAAGAGAGGAAGAAGGAGGAGGAGGAGAAGGAGAAGAAACAACACCAGGACTAACAGGGAAGAAGCCCGCGTGACAAGAGGGGCAGAGATGGGAGCAGCAAAGCTAGCTACAAACTGAGGAACAGAGATTGCTGGAAGCCACCAGAAGCTAAGAAGAGGCAAGGAAGGATTGTTCCCTAGAGCCTTATAGGGAGTGTGGCCTTGCCAGCACCTTGATCTCATACTTATGACCTGCAGAATTGTGAAAGAGGACATTTCTGTTTTCATGGCCACCTGATTTGTGGCAATTTGCTACAGCAGCCTTGGGAGACCAAGATAATGAACCCAAACCTCAAAATAGAAATGGTGAAAATCACTGGAAAAAAGGAGAACTGGGCCCTACCACTTTCTCTACTTTTTGCTTTTTAAAAAACTATGATGAGCTGTCTTCTGTGGTAGGCAGAACACCACAACCCATCCTCCTGGTGCTCACATGACCATATAATTCCCTCCTTTTGAGTGCGAGTAGAACCTACGCCTCCCTTCTAACCACCAGAATACAGCAAATACGGGGTGTCATCTCTGTGATAGTATCATTTAAGACTGTCACATCCATCTTCTAGACTCTCTCTCTCTTACTGGCTTTGATGAAGCAGATGTCATGTTGGGGAAACCCAAATAAGAAGGAACAGAGGCAAATCCCCAGCCAACAACTATCTAGGAGCTGAGAGTGGTGTCTGACCCACAACCAGCCAGAAACCAAGATCCCTAGTCCAATGGGCTGAAAGAAACTGAATTCTGTCAACAACCACATGAGCTTGGATCCATAGCCTTCCTCAGTCCAGCCTCGGCAGAGACCACCGCTCCCCTCAAACCCCTCCGTCATTGCCTCGTGAGACCCTGAAGCCGAGGACTCAGCCGTAAACTCAACCTCATAAAATGAAGGTAACAAAGGCATGTTGTTTTAAGCCCCTAGATTTGTGATAACATTGTTATGCATCAATCGATAACTAATATTCTCCTATAAATAAAAATAGTAATAATATTAATGCTCTGAAGGTTTTCTTTTTTAAACTAGCAATGGTGTGCTATAATTAAAAATCAAAACAAATTATTCTGATGATCAGTCGGGTTTGGGAACAACTTTCCCCATGAAACCAACAGGGAAACCAAAGCACAGAGAGGGGGAGTGGCAGGGATGGGTTTACCCCGGCCATTAATAAACTGAAATGTCACTAAAGCACACGTGTCCCCATTGACTGCACACTCCGTCTTGCTGCTGCCCACAGAATGACAACTGGAATAAATGGAGAAAAAGTAGCAAAGAGCAAGACAATTGCTCAAATCAAAGGCAAAGACCCAGTTTTGCCTTAGATTATGTTCATGGCAAGCTCTGTTCCTAACATCACCCCCAGTTCCTGGGAGGGTAAACCTGTGAAACAGGCACTTATTAGACATTTTTTTTGACAGCTGCTCCCTTTGTAATTACTGTGCTATAATTTTTTTTTCTTCTGAGTGGCTCCAGATTTGTTTTTGTCTGAGCTGAGGTGGAAAATTGAGAAATAACAGATTCAACAATAATTGACTTTATTAGGAATATGAATGTATTACACATGCTGTATATTAAAAACCCATTGCTTTTATATTGGTCTCGCATGCTGTATGCTACTTTTATGGCTCCCTGGTCTCTGGTGTTCCCCCTTCTTTACGGTTCCCATCAGCTTTATGTTCCTCATTCCCCGTCATCCCAAGGAAATAAACAGTTAAAAATCTAAGTGCTCATCAGACGCAAGCCAGAGTTCATAAATGAAAGTGGGCAGGCTTGGGTAATTTAAGATATTGCTGTGAGCTGGTGTTGCCAAAAAAATGAGGCACTTATTGAACCATAAACAAAAGCAATTAAGATGAGCTGTTGATTACTTTGGAGAAAAGTTCCCCAATAGCCAAGAGAAGCGGCTGCCACAGAGGGAGTCTCATTTGCATAAGCATCTCTGGATTCCCGGGATGTCTGGGGAGGGTTGCAGGAGTCCCTTGGGCAGAAGGATCCTGGAGTCTCCCGGGAAGAATCCCGAGAAAGCCCCTGGAACATTCTGCACAAGGAATCACAACTATGAGGCAAAGAAGAGCAAGGAAGTTTGACTATGTCTTTACAGCAGAGCCAGGAAGGAAGGAAGGAAGGACGTCCCGCTGAAGGCATCTGAAGGCAGAAGACACGTGGCAAACCAGAGCTGGACTGTCATGCCGCTGAATTCTACCTGGCTGACCCCTGCCTCAGCCCAACGTTCGAGAGCTCCTCGGAGAAGACTACGAGCTCAGAGAGGGCAGGACCTCTTGGTGCTACCTTTAATGGCTGGACCCTCGCAGGCAGAACAAAATGCAGCTCTGTTATGCGACGCTGAGCAACAGAAACCTGGGTCGACAGCTGCCAGAGCACCTGCCGATGCCCGGCTGCAGAAGCAGCAAGAATGTATCCAAGCTGCCAAAGATGCAGGGCTGGTTAGAAACCCGGAAATATAACCAGGTGCCTGGTCCCGACAAATGCAGAGCAGTGGCCAAGGCCGGAGCCACTCAGCTCAAAGCCCTCAGCCACGCCCACGGCTGGAGCAGATCGCCTGAGATCACCCCTGAAATCTGTGAACACTCTGGTCGTGTTGGCATCTCTTCCTAAAAGTAGAAATTCTCCACCAGTTTTAGAGAATTGTACCTAAAAATCCCAAGAACGAGGCACATGGTTGATGCTCGACTATTGTTTACAGGGAAAAGGAGAGAAAAGGGAGAATGAATGGATGAACAGATGGAGAGAATGCGTCACTGGGACAGAAGCTAAGGTCAGGACTGACATTTAGAGTCGCCTTGAGAAGGCAGAGTGGGTGGAAGGAGTACGTCAGGGCAAAGCACCCTGAGACACATCTTGAGCAGTGAGCAGGAGCAAGACAGGCAGGAGAAGAAAAATGAGCTTCCAGCCAGACAGATGATGTTGGGTCAACTCAACCCTTCCCCTCCTGTCTGGAGAAACTCTGCAGGCACACTGTACAGCATGCCGATCGGTCCCGGCAGGCAATGATTGGCATCTGCGAGCCCAGCACCCACGAGAAGACTGACATTCAGGCAGACAGGTCCAAATGTCACCGGCCAAAGGCCAGGGCACCTGGCAGGCTGGCTGGGGCCACTCCGACAGGTGAGGTGACGGTTAAACCAATGCAATCACCCTGAGCAGTGGTTTGAAATTCACCAGCAGTGGCTGATCCGTTCAACCAGGAGACATATCTGTGTCGGTGTGGATGAGGTAATAAAGGTGTGGGAACCCAGGGAAAGGAAATAAGTGCGTGGAGACCACCTACTTTATGCCAGGCTTTCCAATAAGGGCTTACCCCCAAGCTTACAGAATAGTCAGCAGAACTTAAGTAGGGGTTATTAGCTCTATTTTACTGATAAAGAACCTCAGGATCCAATAAAGTAAATGCTCTTCAAAAATTCACATGGGTGATAAGAGACAGACCAGGATCAAATCTGGATTGCCTGAGCCCTGGCAGTCTTGTTCTTTCTACTAACTCTACGCTTTTGACATCGGCACCAAAAGGCACAGAGATAAGCAAGGTGAAGTGTTTTCCAAGGCAAAGAGGCAGAGGTAGAGAAACTTTAAAAACGTTTTTCTGCATATTGCTGTTGCCATTCTGCAAATACCAGAGAAATAATTCATGAGGCAGATGGAGAATAAGATGGTAGGCAAAAGTAGCAAGAAGAGAAAGGAGTATCATTTCTGCATTGGATGTGTATTCACCCAGAATGCCACGATAGATAAGATGGAGGCTCAGAGAGAGGCATTGTTTCTGGCAGAACCAGGGTCCCAGGGCAGACTCCCAGCTGTCCCTGGAAAGGTAATGGAGGTTATATACAGGAGCATGGGAAACTCTGATACACTGGGCTAAGTGAGGCAAAAAAGGTAAAGGACTCGGTGACCTTTATTCACTCAACAAACATCACTGAGCATTGCATCAGCTGCCCTCACTCCAGGCTACAAAAGCCCATGGGAGGAAGTCCTGTCCAGCTGCCAGAACCCAAGAGGAGGAAAGACACATGGGAAGACGAGGTCATATGATGATGCTCTCTTTAGGGAAACGTACTTCCAAGACCAAGTTTGTAGGATTTTGTGAATCAATTCATTAAGTCAATAAACATCTTTTGAGAGCTCCCTTAGGACAGGCCAGTATAGGTTCTAGGGTAGATGAACAGATGAAACAAAACAGTCTCTAGTCTCCTTTGCTCATATTCTGGGAAATTATGTTCTGTCTATATCCAGCCTTACCACCTTCTTCTCCATGGGTCTATCAGAATAGACCTTATAGCTCCCACCTCTGCGAAGTGGGCAATGGGGATCGAGAGGAGGGTTTTTAGGCATGGGAAGTCTTCAGCTGAAGTCCCAGATGATCACAGCCTAACCAAGAGACCCTCTAGGAGCACCTGGGTGGCTCAGTGGGTTAAAGCCTCTGCCTTCGGCTCGGGTCGTGATCCCAGGGTCCTGGGATCGAGCCCCGCATCGGGCTCTCTGCTCTTCGGAGAGCCTGCTTCCCTTCCTCTCTCTCTGCCTGCCTCTCTGCCTACTTATGATCTCTCTCTGTCAAAATAAATAAATAAAATCTTTAAAAAAAAAAAAAGAGAGACCCTCTAAAACCAATAAGCTGCAAGGGCTTTTACTCCCTTGTAATACTGGCAACAATGATCTGTTCCTTGAGGTGATTTTAGGAGAGTTAATTTGACGAGGCTCAAGTCATCTAGCCTGATGCATGGACACTGGAAATAGAAGTCTCTTTTCCCATTTGAGACCTCTCTCATCCTAGGCCTGAGTTGCTGTATCAAACTGTAAACCACACATCCCCGCTTGGACATCCACATTAATTGGAAATCCTCTCATGTTATACCATCATAGCACATAGAAAACCCCAAATCATTAACTGTGGAAAAGAGGGACAAAGGAAGGGGGGAGCAGGGAAAGGGAGGCCAAAATAAAGTACTTCTCCAGTCAGAGACAGTGAACACGCTCCCCTTCACTGGGAGTGTCATCCAGCAGAGCGGGAGGAAATACTTCAGGGAGAATTTTAGGAAGGTCCTATCTGTAGGTCATGTTGAGACATTAGGGGTGAGAAAAAGGAAGCCCCAGTATTGTCCAGGTTCTGATCTGGGTTACAAGGCAGAGAACAATGCTACCTAGAAAGACTCAGCGGAGTTGTGGGCCGCTGCTTTGTTCAACTCGGTGTGTCTGACGGGCGTTCAGGAGGTGAGCGCATGCAGGGGCTGCATGTAAGATTCTGTACTTGGCAGAAGGCTGGGTAAGAGAGCCAGATGTGGAGTCATTGGGATGGGGGCAACACCTGTTGCCCGGAGAATAAATGAGATCACTTGGCGGGGGCTAGTTCACAGAGCAAGAGGAGAGCATTGAGAGGAGAAGCACAGGGATGTTGGTGTTTAAACTCAAACATGGAAGTAAAGTCAATGACGTGACTACAGAGCAGGAAGCAGAGCTGGAGGCTGAGAAACTCTGGAACTGAACCGGTCCACCAAATGGGATTCCCCGTTGGCATCAGGATCAAGGACAGAAAACCATGCCAAGTCCTCTCCCCTCACCCCCCAAGAGGCAGAGTGGGCTCACCAGTAGTTCCGCGGGACACACCAGAGGTAGAGAGAGAGAGATCTGCACATTACAAAAGTGGCCACTAACTTTACCAGAAGAAATGCCACCGTGGAGAAGTCCCAGCCCCAGAACGGCAGGGGATTAGGGCAGCAGTGGCCAAGGGCATATGCAAGATGGATGGCTCTGGAGAGTATTTATTGGGGTTCCTGGGATCATCTGGATAGTTCGTCCTGCCCCTCCTCTGTGAGGTGGAAATGCTTTAGAAAGAAATCTTCCACAGTTGTAAATTCTCTGGGTTCCTTCTTACCCAGTCAGGCAAGATTGATGGACTGAGCTGGTTGACACAGAAGCAATTGGGAATATCATTATTTGCCTTGTATTTATCTGCATTTATGTTAATGGCTTTGTTCTTGATCAGAGCGGCTACTAAACGAGGGGAAATGTTTATTGCACTCAAAGTTTTCCTATGATGAATTATGTGGGAGTCACAGAATAGCCAACACACACAGAGCAAAGAAAACATTTCCTTGCTTTTCCTTTTCTTTTTCTTTTCTGCTTCGGATCCCAACAGCATAGGCCTCCTGCATACTTGGGACCAAACCAACTCAATTTTTCATATTCTGCTTTGTCATCTCATTGATTTAATGCTTCTTGTGGTCAGACTTTGCAGAGAAAAAGAACACGCATACAATTTCTCTCTCTGGCATGCGCTCTTTCTTGCTTTTTTTTTTTTTTTTTAACGGGCAATTTCATAAAATCACAGGGCTGGGAAGGAACTTTATGCGCATTTTTTCCTAACTCCTCCCTGTACAGAAGCACTTGGGAGAAAAAAGAGACAGAAAGAAGTAACTTTTTTGAGATCTTTCACAGATCAGGCTGTGTGCTCTGAGGCTTCACTTAGATTAGCCTATTTTATCTTCATGATACTTTCTTAGCCCTACACTGAAGATACAGTACACTGAGGCTTGGAGAATTAGACCCCAGGCTGACAAACTACGGCCCATGGCCGGAATCAAGCCCACTTGTTGCTTGTGTAAATCAAGTTTTCTTGGAACAAAACCATACTCACTTACTTGTTTCTGTATTGTCTATGGCTCCTCAAGCTACAATGGCAGAGTTGAGTGGTTGCAACCACGATCATTCTGCTCACAAAGCCTAAAGTATTTACTATCTTGCCCTTTACAAAATTTGCTAACCCCTGGGTAGTCAACAGCCCTGGTCACAGATAGGATGTGACTATGTTTAGTAAACCCTCTTCGGTTCTGATGGACTCCAAACCCTCTGTCCATCTTCCCTAGTACTGCTATCCTGTTCACAGTGTCTGCCTCATGGAGGACAGACCAATTCAGATGGCCCCTTGGACCTCCTCATCCAAAAACACATCCACCTACCCATGTACAAACCAGAAAGGCTTCCTGTAGCAAATTACAAGCAGTGTTAAGGATGGACATGCTTGGAAGCTATTTGAAAAATAGGGATTTATGTTGTTCTTTACCCTTCACTCCATAGTGGGTTTGCTTTTCTGTCCTGCACAAAGGAAACCAGAATGGGTATTAGTTTACTATCACTTAGTAAGAATATTAATAGCCTTCATTACTGTGTTTATCAGGAAAGACTTCCTAGAAGAGGCAGAATTTGATATAAGTTTTTTATATCACAGGTCATGTAAGTTTCTCAAAAAGCTTTTAAAGGAAATGAGAAGAGGTTAAAAAAAATTTTTTTTTGAAGACTGTCAACCACTCAGACAGGTGATGCTAAGGTGGGCAAGCAAAGGTGACAGTATTAGGAGAAGACATTTACAAGATGTTCTTCCAATCTGAGCAACCCTTGAAAAGGAGGAAAGGAGGAACCCTAAAATGTGAAGTGACTCACCCAGGATCTCCTAGTTAGCAAGACAGGATTTGAGTTTGGGTCTGCAAGACCCACTCAGTTTCCCACTTGCCACTTCTTAAATGAAGCCAGCCAGTAAAGAAGTGAGTTTCAGAATAGATCCAAAAGGTAGTGTTCGTGGTTTCTCAGGATTAGCTTTCTGAGAGATGAAGTAAACTTGAGTGAACAGAAAGCAACCAAAGGTAGACATTTCTTATCCTGATGACAGCGAGAAATCGGAAGATGAGAGAAAAGGGGAGTGTAGCAGAGAGAGAATCTGGGGAGGGAAGAATGGAAGGAATGGAAGTGGAGACGAAAACCTTTAAGTAGAGGCTCTCTGGCCTCGGTGACCTGTGGGGACAAGTCAAATCTCAGAGGAGACCCAAGAAAGACCACATGAGCTCCATCCATGAAGGCAAAGTCCACAAGGCATCAAAAGAGCAACACGTCTGACCTTAGGGCTCTCATCTGAGATGTGATCTCTATAGTTAAAAGGTCTGATTAATCAGGGAATTCTAAAACATCAGGCAGAGAAAGGAGTTATGGGTCATCTGGTCTGGTCTTCCATCCATCCTGACGCCTCTCTCCAACACCCACCCCTGGGGGTGCCCAGACCCCACGGGATCATCCCTAGTGGAATCTAAAGCCCACAGCACCAGGCAGCTGAAGTAAGACAGGTGACTTCCCTGTGACTTAAACCAAACGATCCCAATTATCCCACCAGGAGATGATCAGGATACACATCACTACTGTCCTGTGTAAAATTTCTTAAAGGATACAAAGACAGCAGATACCCTGATGACTGTCTTCCTGAGATAAACATAAAAATCACCATGGATAGATGCCTTCCATGCAGATGCCTTCCATGGACAGATGTCTCACGAGAAGTTTTATACATTCTAGCCCAAAGAGGTCTTCATGACTACCTCGATGTTAGAGGAGAGAAAACAGAGGCTCAGAACATGGAAGTAAGTTCCCCTCGATGACCTCACCAGGGAGCACAAGAGACACATTTCCAACACAGGTCATTCTTTGAATCCCATGCACCTCCTGACACGAGGATTTTGAACTCTCTCAGCATTATGGTAACTTCATTAAGGACTTTAAAAAGTAGAAAAGTGTCAGTGGGCATGTTTTTTTTTTTCTTTTTTTTTTCATCATATTGACATGGAGGGGAAAAAGTAGGTGATAAGTAGAACTGAGTCAGAGCTATATAAGAAAGACAACTGACCAGCTGCAGAATGTCTTCTTATAAAATAACTTCTTAGGTTGTTTTTAATGTTTAAAATAAAAATCGGTAGTAGGCGTCTCTGTAAATTCTGGTAAGAAATCCACCAGTTTCCCAGGAAGAGTCAATAAAATCATATTTCCTTACATTTATCAAACAGTTGGGAATATATATCTCATAATTAGAAAAACTTCTTCCCTTTGTCATTTTAAAATCAATAACATCCTTAAAATGTATTTTCATGATCATCTCCTCTAATAAAAAGTGTCAGAAGAGGCCGTTTCATGGACTATAACTTTATAGACAACGAGATTAATCAAGGTGGGTATGTTTGCACAAATGGCTCGGAGTTTGCAAGCCTCCAAGGTCGAAAGACAGAAACCAATTATAAAATTCTGGTTTTAAATGGCACCATAAAGTCCTATGCCAGCTGCAATTTCCAGGTTTTCTTCCTTCCATTCTTTTGCCCCAAAACCATTCCAAATTAGGAACTGGCCTTCTGTGAGCACATTAATGCAGTTGTAACTCCTGTGAATATTCTTTGCCTGGAATGACTTCCTCGTGTTACAGATGAAACTGTCCACAGCCACAGGAGCTGAAGTTTGACTTCTAAGGGCCCAGGGCACCCACTGTCTGACACACACTTACTTTCTGAATATTTTAAAGACAAGGGGATTAGGCACTTCAAAAAGAAAAGATCCTGCTTTGCATGAAAATATGTTTCCATCTTAATGATGTAAAAGAATAGCTTGTTATCACCGAGCATCTGAAGAAAAAACAAATTACACATGCAAATGTTTTTTGCCTAATTAATTCAATTCTGAAGATAAAATTGGGACAGTACAGAATTTCAAGCAGATTCCTAATAAGTTCTGGAATCTAGCAATTTTAACTAAGATACCAGACCATCTATTTCCATGAGAGGAGGCTTCTTGCAGACCCTTATGTTGACGTTGATTCGTTCCAGTTTTGCAAAAAGCCGTAATATACTGCTTAGTTATTTGTTCTATCACTCCTGCAATGTAAAAACTTCAGGGTCAATATTTTGACCAAAGGGGTGGAAATTCTAGCTGCTTTGTACCAATTAAACGACCTCCCAGAAAATGACTTCCTTCATCTATAATATGATATAGAGATGACATTGTAAAACATATGTCAGTTACACAATTAAACTGGTCTTTCAATCTGAAAGCCCAGCTCCGTTTGAAAGTTGTGGAAAGAACATGGGTTTGGAGACATACAGATCCGGATTGAATAACAAATCCGCCACCTTTTTGCCATTTGAGAGGAGAAAACATAGTTACAAGTCCTAAAATATTACTCAATTATTTCATCTGTAAAGTGGGATTAAAAATGTCTACCCTCAGGGTGGTTTTTTTTCTCTTAATGAGAATTAGAACCAAAAATGTATTTGCATAGGAGGAAAAAATATCCCTACAATCCTTTTTTAAAATAAAAGCTGCATTTTATATGTGTTTGCTCCTATTTTTTAAAAAAAATCTTTTTTTTTTTCCTGTCATGAGACCAAAATCCCTTGAAAATCACAAAACTCTTGAGGAGGATGAGGAAGGAAGCCTTTGTACTTCCACCAAGCACGGACAGTGATTAAGTTTGTCTGATCCAGAATTTAGGAATCAAGAAAGACTCTAAATTATACAGATAGTATAGAAATGACCTAGGAGCCTGGGATACAGTAGATGCTCAAGAAACATTTCTTTCTCTTGTAGAAACATTGTTTCTATATATAACATCCCAGTTTTTTAGAAGTTCCCGGTCTTCTTAGAGGAATACCAAATCTCTCCAACCCATCAGCAAAGAGAAAATTTTTACTCTGCACCCCTAATGGCGAACTCCAGACCAGTGACTAGAAATCTAAAAGGAAGAGCATATATATAAGTGGGACACAAAATGTGTGATACGCAGTGACCACACCCTACCCTGTGGCCAGGAGAGACACTGCTAGTCAAAGACAGAACTGCCCAGGACTCCAGAACTCCACATGGCTAAGAAACTGACCTTGGCGTGAGAGATTAAACAAATTTCCCATTACACATGCATTTCAGTAGAAGGGGGACTTCCTTGCTTTCTTGCCCGAGGGTAACAACTCTGAATGTCCTTGCTAGTGAGAAAAGGAGAATACTGAAGGTCACTGAACTGGGAGACCTGTATGAATACATTTGTCCAGAACACACAGATCAGAGGTTTAGCCTGGAGTCAGGGGATATAAGGACCACCTGAGCTGATGTCCAAGAAAAGAGCTGACAACAAGGCAAAGAGACAAGAGAATCAAGGAAGAGGTCAGGTCAGGAAGAACCAATGGAGCATGGACATAGAGCCGAAATAAGACAGGCAACAGGCAACCCAGAAAGGGCCTGGCAGGGGCAGGCAGCCAGGCCAGAACATGCAACCTTTCTCACGTCTTGAGGACTTAGCCCAGGAAAAGGGTTGAGAGGAAGACCCAGAGCAGGAGAGGTAAGGGGAAGATGGAAGTCTGGAAGACTGTGAAGGAGCCACAGGCATGAACAGCCAGCACTATGAGACTGCCCGGGGGGCGAGGGCCCGAGGGACTCACAGAAGAGCTGCACCCCAAAGTAGTTTTCATTTTCAAAGAGTATCTTAGTACGTGTACCCCTCTGGGAACAACGCAAGGACAAGAGAAAGCCATACATCCAAGTCAAGTGCGAAGGGCCACTTTGACCTTCTTGTTGGTGAAGATGGGGCTGCTGAACCACAAATTCCTGCGAGCGCTACTGAACGAATCCAGTGCGAACACAGAGGCCACCTTTCCCCTCTCTAAAATATACCATCTGTTCCCTGAAATGCCTCTGAAGTCTTCCAACTGACACTGATTTCTCTGAACTTCAGTCTTCCGTGTATCAAGTGGTGAGAAGAATGTTGAGACCGAATTTCAGCAGGAACAGGGAACCCTCCCGATTCTCTGGGTAAGCAATTCTGGATTCCAGAGTTAAACTGGACTCATTTATTTTGGTCCCTATTTCAGGATCTATGAAATTCAGCTCTGAAACAGACTTATCTAAAAAATAAGTTCACCTGTGGATGATCTGAGTCTCCTCTTCGACTTGAATGTTGATTATATGCTAGCCATGGTAAAAAGTATTAGATGAATTATCTCCTTATAACAACCCTATGAGAAGAGTACCATCACTTATTCTCTTTGAACAATAAGGCCACTTGGAGATGGCAGTCACTTGCCCAAGGTCACCCAACTATAAAGTGGTAAAGCCACTACAGACGGTCCTTGACTTAGAATGGTTCCAACTTAGGTTTTACTTTACGATGGTGTAGAAGCGATATGCATTCAGTAGAAACCACACTTCCAGTTTGTCTTGTCCTGGGCTAACAAGATGTGGGATGATACTCAACCATGATGCTGGGCAGCAGCACTGAGCCAGACCTCCCAGTCAGCCACAGGATCACGAAGGTCAACAACAGGCACACTTACAACCATCCTGTACCCACACGGCACTCTGTTTCTCACTTTCAGTACCATAGTCAATAAATCACATGAGATAGCCAACACTTCATTATAATAAAGGCTTTGTGTTAGATGATTATGCCCAACTGGAGGCTAACATAAGTGTTCTGAGCACATTCAAGGTAGGTGAGGCTAAGCCATGATGTTCGGTAGTTTACATGTGTTAAATGCATTTTCAACGTACGGTATTTTCAACTTTACAGTGGGTTTATGAGGAAGTAATCCCCACCCCTTAAGTTGAGGAAGATCTGTATCTGGATTCAGCTCTAAGCCTCTGTCTGTACCATATTCAGAATTAGGGGAGATGAATGATTTCGAGATTTTTCAGTGGAGAAGGGAGGGGCTGATTTCTATAAACACTATCATGGTGTTCTCTCTCCTGGATGCTGAGACTCAGGCACCACCATGCGGGGGGGTGGGGCAGGGGCATCATGACTTAACAGAGTTGACTATATGTGAGTCAGATCTGTACTTATATTCTCCTCCATATGACTCCAGTCTCTATGAGGAAGTTAGAGGGGAAGGGAAGACAGAAGACTAGGATGCTGGCCATCTGACCAAGCCCCCTCCTGGAGCAGAGCCAGCTGCCTGGTTGGTCCAGGCTTGGCCCCACCTCATCTGTGGGCATGGATTTACAAATGCCCAAAGCCCCACCCTTGCAGGATTGTGAAGGGAAGACATGCACGTCATCCTTGCTTTTTAATTCCCTTTTTCATCTTCTTATCTTAAGTTCTTTGGTAATTTTCCGATTTCAAAGGAAATATTTGGAAAGATATCTGAGGACTGGATGCATTCATGTTTTACACCAAATGCTTTCAACATGAGAATCCGCCCAGTCGTATCTAATAAAAATATCCTTCCTGAGCTGGTACCAGGAGGTTTCATTAAAATAGCAGTCGATAAGCAGAGCTGATTTGGCACCCAGAGGAAAAAAATTCAGGCATATCAGGCCTTCGGAATTCAAGAACACAGCTGAATCTAGACCCTTTTTAGTTGTCTTAGGACCTTATCCCAAGTCTTGCTTCATCAAGAGGAATGTACTAATCCAAACAGTGCTGAACTGTCAGCAGGAGAGAATTGGGGATCTTTTTTCTATCTGTTATGCCTGAGGCAGAGAAACCGGAAATGATTTCTCTGATGCCCCAGGATGTGGGACCCCTCATGCCTGTGAGTTAAAGTTTCTGTGAGCTCCCCAAAGTGGTTTCTTCCCAGGGCTTCATGTTCCTGGACCCAAATGTCAATCAACAAAAAAGTCAGAATGGGGCCCAAATAAGTAACTCCAAATATGGTCATTATTATATTTTCAACTGCCTATTGCATAACAACATAGGTTAGGTCTGCTCGGTGCTGGGGACTTAGAATTAAACAGGGATCTCAACTGTAAGAATTTGCCACCTGATGGGGGAGAATAGGAAGCCATAATGGCCACAAGGAAACTGAAAGGAGGGAGGGTTAGGTGCCGCATGGAATGCTTCTTGCAGGAAGTGACACCAAAGCCAGGCTTTGAGTATGAGTGAGACCCAGGGAATCAGAGATGGGAGCGTTTGGAGGGGTAATTAGCACAAGTTAAGAGGGTACAAGACGATGGCTGCCTGAGTATTGGATCTGAGTGTCTAGAACTACATCAGGCAGAGAAAGGAGAAAGGCATGTCAGACAGGGGGTACCGCCATGTACAAAGGCTCAGGATTAGACGAGAAATATTTGAGAGATTGAAGGATGCTTTTGCTTGCCAGGGTTTTAGCTCATGCCTCTCTGTATCCCCTTTGCCATATAGAAACCCCAAAGTTTCTGTTGTTTCAGGGATGGGAGGGACCTCATATACATCAGGTTAATGAGTAAGCGTACGTCCAGACAGCAGAGTCCATTACTGGGGTTTGGCCATTTTGGCCACCATGGCCTCCACAAACCTTTACATCCTCTTCTGTAAATAAGCGCCATCTTCTCCCCAGCCCCCTTGCGCCGCTCTAAGCTCCAGATTCCCTTCTGCATTCCCACCACCCTCTGCCCATCCGTTCAGCTCTGGTCCCACGGTGCTGTGTTTATCTGTGTGAGTCACAACAGCAGTGGTGAGGACAGAACATGCTGGGTTTTCCCTGTACCGTCACATGCTTTCCTCCGATGGACGGGACCTCACCACGGACAGGGAGGGACCTTATGCCACAGTGAGGAGCACACACCCTGGAGCCAGACTGGCTTTACAGCCTGCTCCTGCCACTCCTTCAGCTGTGTGGACTCTGGTGAGCTACCATCCTGCATGTGCCTCAGTCTTCCTCATCTGAAAGATGGGGATAACCACAATACCCAGCTTGTAAGTATTATTAAAATTGCCATGAATCTCATAAGAAAACTGTGGCCCCAGGGGTGGTGGCGGGGGTCCAATGAGTGACTATATGTGCACCATACGTGGTGCTTGGTTCCGAGGAGGGGCTCTGTCCGGCAGTGGTTAGCTTGTTACATTTATTTTTAAACTCAGAGCTCCCTACATCTAGCAACTGTGTTGAACACATGAGTAAACCTAAAGTTCCTCCCAGACTGGGCTGTCATTTACTGGCTTTAGGGCAGAGCCTGTGCTTTGGAAAGACCAGGGGACCCCAACACATCAGGGGGGCAGCCACCAAGGGGTAGAGCATCCAAGCCTGTGCTGGGCACCCAGGACACAGACGTTTCAGGTTTTGTCTGAGACTTACATTGCTACGGAAATACCATCCTTCAAAACATTGTACTTTTTTTGTTTCCAGTACATGAATTAGGTCTTAAAAAATTTTTTTTGGAAAAAAAAAAGAAAAGTAACTGATCTGTTTTGTGCCAGAGCTGTCTGGTCTCTCCAAACACTTAATCCAGCGGCTCTCATTGTCTGGGATCAAAGCGCCTTCCCCACAGGCTGGCTTTGTTCTGCTGGGAGCAGAAGAACAGGCTGAAAGGAGAACTCCTCCAGCCTTCCGGCCCCTCCCTTCCCCTGAACTTTGAGAGAACAAAGAGATTTACAAGGCAAGGATCCCAACTACAAGGTGCTAATGATCTGAATCACATGCGACCCAGTCTGGACTAGTTTTCCTAAATCAGAAGGCTTCAGGGTGGGGGAGAGCCACAGGGAGGAGCCCAGAGCTAGGAGCCGGGAACTAAGAAAGCTCTGGATTTGCCTCTTGGGACTCCGAGCACTCCCAGGCAAAAGTGTGGCTCCTCCAGGATGCGGGCCCTCCCCCCGGGGTTGTTCAGGGGCCCTCAGCCCCCCAGGAGCCAAGCAGGCTCCACCTGGTCCGTCCTCTCTTGCACAGCACCTGAAGGGGCTGGTTAGGCTCAGTCTGTGCATAGGATGCAAAGGGTTACTGACAATGGCAGAGCACAAACTCCAGAAGAGCTATTTAGTGTGAATGGGAACCTCCTCTAGGGCTTGTTAAAATACAGATCACTGGGGGCGCCTGGGTGGCTCAGTAGGTTAAAGTCTTTGCCTTCGGCTCGGGTAATGGTCTCGGGGTCCCAGGATCGAGCCCCGCATCGGGCTTTCTGTGGGCTCTCTGTGGGCTCTCTGCGGGCTCTCTGCTTCCTCCTCTCTGCCTACCTGTGATCTGTCTGTCAATTAAATAAATAAAATCTTAAAAAAAAAAAAAAAAAAGAAAAGAAATACAGATCACTGGGCCCCAGGCTTAGAGTTTCTGATTCAGCAGGTCTGGGCAGGGTGGGAGATTTGCATCCCCAACAGGTCCCAGATGCTGTGGGTTCTGGGAGCATCCTTTGAGAGCTGCTGCTCTGTACAACTTATTCCTGGGTTGACACCCAGTAAAGCATACGGGGAGAAGGAGAACTCCTCCAGGCTTCCTGCCCTTCCCATATCCTAGCACCCATAAGCTGCTAGGGTCTCTGATCTCAGTTTCTGGTTGCTTCTCCACCAGCATCTGGAGACCCCATAGGCCGCCAAGCAGAGTGCATGGTCATTGCCCAGGTTGGGCCTCTGTTCTCTTGGAGTGCATGCCCTGGAATAGTTTGGTCAAGGGGACACCGGCGCGTCCTGCTCTAAAACCCCTCATGCAAATCACAGGTACACGGATAATGTGCAAAACCAACCGGCGTGCATGGTGGCAGAGGAGCGGGAGTGGAGGTCGCTAAGGCGGATTGTCTGGGTTCTGCAAATCTGCTTAGTAGCGGGGTGACCATGGGTAAGTTACCTCAACTCCATCAGCCTCTCTCTTTTCTCTCTGGAGAATGAGGGAAAGAGACTGTTCCTCCCTGAACTGTTGGAAATAAGAGAACTCACACACAACCTCATATCAAGCTGTGTAATAAGAGTTAGTTTAAAAGCCAACCCATCCTGCCTAACCTGTCTCTCTTACTTAGAATCTGTCTTTTCCATGAGCTTAGCATTTGCCTGCCACTGGTAGGGCGTAAGAAATGATTTTAACCACAATGAGCCAAGTAAACATCTTCCTGCCTGGATTCCCAAGGGCAGAACCATGGATGCCAAAGACGTGCACACCCACACCCCACCGAGCATGACCCACATCCACCCCAACCACTGTGGCGAGGGCACGCAGCGGCATTGCTCTTCAACTTGGCCATGCTCCGGTTGCTGACGGTTCCGTTCCTGCCTGCACTGGTGGGGAACTCTCCTTTCATGGCAAGACCCTGGCTACGGAAAGGGCCTCATTAGTGTAGCAGATGAGAGAGGAGGCCGGTGGGATTTCTGAGAGATTTTCCAAAAACAACCTTAAGAAGGAACCACTGGCTCACGCTGGCAGAACAAATAAATTCCCAAACGTTTGCTATTTGAAACAGAAAAAAAAAACTAAAGCAACATGGTGACGTTCCTCATCTTGTGGACATTCATAGTAGACGTACCAGGCCCAGCTCCCTGATGACTCTGCTCAGAGGAAGCATCAAGAAGGAAGAGCATGGCTTGAGTTTAGCTGCAAGCACTCTCTGTCCCTGAGCTAAGTGTCGGAAACTCTCTGAGCCAGTTCAGACTTCCGTGTGGTCTCAGGGAAATCAAACCAATGACCAGATACCTCTGATGTCATATAGCAGAAGCATCAGTGGGGAGCAAGGCGCCTCCTGCAGGCTGCCAGCTGGGCTTACTGTCTCCTTGATCCCGACCAAGGGATGAAAGGTAGACCCTGGCCCCCCAGTGCTCAGAGGATTAAAGGAGGGGCTGCTATGTCAAGGCTGACACAGGAGAGGTCAATGGGCACCCCAGCCTCTGCGTGGGAACTGTACAACAAAACAGTGCAAAGCCACTATGAGTCCCAACGACACTTTGAAATGCCAGTAAAGTAAATGGTGTTTCCAGTGGTATTTCCAAGAAAGTATGTGGTCAGGGCAAGGTGTCTCCAGCCAGCCTCAGGGGTCCTTTGCCCGATGAATCCACTCAAGTGCTGACTCAGGTTCTCAGCTCTGAGGTTTGAGACAAGGAGGTTTTGCCAGCATTTGGAGGGGGAGGTCCATCTCTCTGGGTCAGACTCCCATGTTTCAGACTCAAAAATCAAAGACTAAGTATCAATCTGTTCATTTCTCTTCAGAAGCACAATATATTGTGGATATATATTGTGGATATTCAGATGCCAGGAAGCCAAAAGAGACAAATGTCTACTGTGAATGTAAATTGTCAGGCCAGGCCACGGGCAAGGAATTCCAGATCTTTGGTGTCGTGGTGAGTGTCTGGGACGGACTGGGATGGGAAGGTCTAGTACGGAATACTGGAACCAGCACATCCAGCAGCCTGGATCCTTCCCCATCTTTCAGGCAGGAAGAGAGAAAGTGCTGGGGCTGACCATTCTAGAAGAGGTCAAGGAGGAGCTCTCATGAGCCTCTCTGATCTTCCCCTTGCTCTCTACCATCCGTGGTGGCCACTCCCTGAGTATTTACTATGGGCAACCCCGGGGCCAGGTAGTAACCAATTCCCATGAAACCCATGAAGATCTTACCAGGAGGACGGCCTCATTCCCTTCCCCAGATTTCATTCTTCCTTATAACATGTGTCACATCTAACACACCATTTAATTCACCCCATTGTCTTGTGTATTATGCATCTCTTTCCA
>RCUC01069814.1:0-25390 GCA_003697995.1 Taxidea taxus jeffersonii | reverse complement strand
TTTTTTATAGCTCTTTAAATGAATTTTTTCATATATTATATTTTTCATCTTTAGAAGTTCCATTTGGAACCTTTTTTTATATGCTTTTTTCTCTTCATCATGTTCATTCATGAGTATATGGTACATTCTTAAAATTGCTTTTTTAATGGGCTTTTTAATTCCATCTTTTTCGTTTGCATGCCATTTTCCTGGTTATTGGTGATATTCACCTTTTTTATATGTCCAGTGATATGTTAATGGATTCTGGGCACTGTGATTTACATGCAAAAGTGCTGAATTTTGTGTTATTCATTTAAAAGGAAATTGAGGGGTGCCTGGGTGGCTCAGTTGGTTAAGCATCCTGGTGTCTTGGGATTGAGCCCCACATTACCTTCCTGTGGGCAGGGGGTGGGGGAACTGCTTCTCTCTCTGCTCCTCCCCCTGCTTGCATGTGCCTTCGCTCTCTCTCTTGCTCTCTGCTCTATCAAATAAATAAATAAAATCTAAAAATAAACTAAATGAAAGTTTGTTGATATTTTCTGGAAAGCAGTTATATTCACGTGTACTCATTTGCTCATTTTATAATAGCCTTCATTCTAGGACTCATTTAGCCTCACTAGTAATGTGAACATTTCTGAGGTCGACATTAAATACTCCATGTATTCGAGAAAATTCTCCATTTTTGATAGATGGAACTCAACTGATTACTAGAACTGTATGAACTCTGGGAATTTTTCAACGTGCAAATTTTTGGTAATTGTTCTTGCTTTGGAAGTTGTTCTTTCCCAATCTCATGTATTCTTCTCCTACAAATGTGTAGATTGGTTTTCAATCACATACTCAAGAAGTCTCTTACTGCGATTTCTTAAGTCCGTTTTATGAGCAAGTTCCTTCTTTCATATTCTATACTTTGTAATTTTCTGGTCATCTTGATAACCTGCACTTCATTATCTCTCTCCTCAATTGAATAAGATTCCTAGACTCTGTTATGGGAACCATCATCTTGGAATTAGGTCTATATCAAAACCCTAAGAAACAGTATGCCTCACCTCATCTATTTCTCTTTTCTCATGGGCCATGATTTTTTTTTTCATTGTCTTTTTGTTGTAGTTTATGACATATGGGTAATTACAGAACATTTTATTTGCTCCTGGTCAGAAAAGAAAGCATCTTCAAGATATAATTATGAAATAAAAGGAAAAAAGACAATACAATTTTTCAAAGGATGCCTTATGTAGAATGGAATTTTTATTCAACTATAGAGGCAACAATATAGACTTAAGGAGAAGATTCTTTTCTTTTTAAGAAAGTTGGTGATGCATTAATGAAAAGTTGATATTATTAAAGAAGCTGTTACCTAGCATCCCATGTGAGGTTGGTTTTACACATAGATTTCTTAACTTAGTATTAGGCAAAAATAGCCCCCAAACCAGAGTAAATCTAATTTAGCACAACGCATGTTAGTTTCTAATGAATTGCTCCAACTCTAACGGTTTACCTTATACGTAATTTTTAAATTTCCCATGAACATATTAAAAATATTTTACTATTTTATTGATACTAATTATTGTAATTAATATTAATTATATATTGATATTTTATTGAAATATCGTGCATATTATAAATATTAAAGTATTTAAAATATTAGTAGCTTTTTGTATTAAGTTATCTTCAAAAATTATAGTTTTTGAAAGTAATATTAATTGAATGTAAACTGGCTATAAATTCAAATGTTATATAACCTTTTGTTTTTTAATTATTTAAAAATATTGCATATTAAAGTGTTTCTTCTCATATGCTCCTTATGAAAAGGTAGCTCATTAAATTCTACGAAGAGTTCTTAAAAAATCCATATGTTTTCAAGTTGATTAATGATCATTAGGGTTAATAAAACCCATCAATTATATATAAATTGATAGCTAATGATAGGGAAAATCTATGTCCTAAGACGGCTGAACAAGCCAGCAGGGGGTGTCTCAGTCCCTGCCCCGGGGCTCTTGAGGGCTCTTCTATCTGCCCAGTTTCCCATGCATGCCAAAAGTGCCAAGTATGCAGAAGTAGAAGTGTATAAATTGCCTCCCTTGCTTGTGTTCAGAGCTCAGAACTTTGGAGATCACTCTCCTCTGAGCCTGCCAGCATTAAATAAATCTCCTATCCTCCAAGTTCTCCAAGTGCCACTTAGTTCTTCCATTGGGTGATCCAGTACAATTTCTGCAACATTTGGTTCCCTGACCAGGAAACCCAGCCATGCTGGCCCATTTTTGCCACTGGTTTCAGGGCAAGGATAGGGTGGTGACCTGCCTAATATTTGGCAGTCTCTCGCCTGGTCACCTTGAACCGGCTCACTCCACTGTTCCTGCTGGACTTGGGGACACTTGGCAGGTGAGGACCTGGTCTCGATGTCACATGACAGTGTGGTCTGGGGGCCCCAAACCCAGACAGATCCACCTATGGGGTTGAAGGGGAGCTGGATCACCTCCTAGAGACCTCTTAGTGGTCTCATATGTAGGGATTGGTGGGAGGGAATGTAGTGACTTCTGGAATGGATGTGTGAGTGAATGTGAAGTCTGACCTGGCTTGTTCAGGTGAACTGAATCTGTGGCTTCAGGGGTGGGTACCTTTAAGGTCCCCAGAAACCTATGGAGTCTGAGTGGGGCCATCTGTGATTTCCGTGGTGAACTGCATGCAGTCTAGGGCAGCATTGGAATAGATTCCGACTGTAAGTCACAATGCTGAGACCCTTAGGTGAGGAGCTTCACCTAAGCTTCTTTGGGGCACAGCCAGATGGGCAACTAATTGGTCTCCTCACCACAGGAGGCACCCCCCTTCCGCCCCCTGCCTCGTCTGTCTCTGCACCACCACACATGAGAACATCACCATGGGGTCAGGGCAGAATAAACCTATGGTCCTTGAGACCATGACCAAAATTTCAAGAAGGGGTTTTCAAGAAACTATAGAGTTAAGATGAATCCCAGCAAATTGAGAACCCTGTGTGAATTGGAATGGTTCAACTTTAATATTGGGTGGCCTTCAGAAGGGTTGTTGGATGTCCTAATGGTTCACTGAGTATGGCGAGTCATAACAGGAGAACCAGGACACCCTGACCAGTTCCCATACATTGATTCCTGTCTAGGAATTGCCCAGACCCTTCCATCTCAGGTGCGATTTGCTTACAATAGGTAGGGACAGGCCAGGGTCTTAGTGGCCTCATTCAAGTGGCCCAAAGAAGACTGACAAAAGCCCCAGCCTCCACAAATCCTAGACAGAGATCCTGAAGATGAACCAATCCTGCCCCCTCAGTAGGCACCCCCAAGGCCATCTGCACCCGACCTTCCAGTTCCAAACATTCCACTGCCATCAGTCTTCCCACCATCCTTAGGCCCAGAGGATTCCCTAGCACCCCTGGATCCAAAGGATCTACTTTTTCTGGGACCAGCAGCCAGGCTGGGCAGAGGCACCTTCCAAATGTCAGTATAAGAGATGCAGGAACCCAAGAGGTGCGGTGAATACAGAACAGTACTACTTGGCCATTCCATGATGTATTATGAACCTTCCTCCACCAACGATCTCCTCAACTGGAAACATAACATCTCTTCCTACCCTGAGAAACCATAGGATATGGTAGAGCTCATGGAATCCCTCTTCCAGACGCATTGGCCACCCTGGGAAGACTGCACAAAAGGCACAAAGGCCCTCCTATAGCTTCTGTTAGACTAGGGATACCAAGTCTCATGGAAGAAATCACAGATCTGCCAACAACAGATCTAATACCTCAGTTTCCTTCTCACTCAAGGGGAGAGAGAACTAGGACTGGAGAGGAAAAAAATCATTATCTCCTTGCCACAACTCCAGACAAAAAGGGGCATATGAGAATTCCTGGAGGCTGTAGCATTCTGCCACATCTGGATCTCTGGGTTCTTGGCAATAGCAAGACCCCTCTATGATCTCTTAGGGAGACCAGATTGAGAATATCCTGCTGGATTGAGGAAGCAGAAGCCAATTTCACATAGATAAAGGCTGCCCTGGGGTGGGCTCCAGGTCTGAGCCTGCCAGATACAGAATGGTAAACACCTCCTTTGTGGCTCAGACTGCCCCAGACATCAGAAAAAAACAAAACCAAAACCAAAAACAATCTCACCCTCCCCCAAAACAAGCAAATAAACAAACAAAACAAAAGCAAAAAAACAACAAACCTTCAGAAACTAAAGGATTTGGCCCAGCTAATAGAGTTGCCAATAAGGTCTACATGAACAGGGAGGTCATAGCCGAAAGGGAAGCCAAAAAAAAAAAAAAAAAAAAAAAAAATCAAAAAGAAATTCAGTCTCCTTGCTGCCACCCTGAGGGAAAAGGATGACACAAAGGCAGGGAGACCCTGACTACCAAAAGGGAGGAGACAAGGATCCTTAGCAAAGAATCAATGTGCCTACTGCAAGGAGAAGGGACATTGGAAAAACAAATGTCCTAACTGGGGAAGGTGCAGAAACCTTGCTGCTACAAGGAAGAACCCCGAGAGGAGGACCTCATAGGCCTGGCAGAAATAGACTCTAAGGGGGACTGGGGTCTCTCCTCCTTCGCCCCCATGAGCCCACAGTCAGAATAAAAGTAGGTGGCCGGGGCACCTGGGTGGCTCAGTGGGTTAAAGCCTCTGCCTTTAGCTCAGGTCATGATCCCAGGGTCCTGGGATCGAGCCCGGCATCAGGCTCTCTGCTCAGCAGAGAGCCTGCTTACCTTCCTCTCTCTCTGCTTGCCTCTCTGCCTACTTGTGATTTCTCTCTGTCAAATAAATAAATAAAATATTAAAAAAAAATAAAAAGAAAGTAGGTGGCCAACCAGTGACTTTTATGGTTGATACTGAAGCCAAGTACCTCCCTAGTGGCTCCTTTCAGCAAAAGGACTGTGACCATCTTTGGGGCCACCAGGACAATGGGAAATACAACAGCTTTTTTGCCACGCTCGTCAGTGTGAGCTCTGGGGCTACCCTGACTGAAAAGTGTTGGTATGTGATGCCAGACAGGCATGTCTTCATTCCAACAGCAACAAGAGGGCATCTAGTCAAGGAATACCACCAACTCACCCATCTAGGAAAACCTGTATTAGAGGACCTCCTCAAGAAGCACTACTACATCAGCCAGCTGCTAGCACTATGCTGAGAAACCAGTGAGGGATGCATAACCTGTGCTAAAAATAATGCTCGATCTGCACCACAACCCTTTGTGGGTATCCAGAGAATAGGAGCAACACCCTTCGAAGATCTAGAAATGGACTTCACAGACATGCATCTGAGTAGGGGGTTCAGATATCTCCTAGTAATAGTATGCATGTACTCTGGGTGGGTCGAAGTCTTCCTGGCCAGGACGGAGTGAAGCCAGAAATTCCTCTTGTGGAAAATCGAGTGTTGGTTCGGTCTGCCATTCACAATCCATAGTGACAATGGACTTCATTTGTAGCAGTCATTGTACAGGTCTTGACCAAGTCCCTAAACATCACCTGGAGACTCCACACCGCCTCTGGCCCCAAAGCTTAGGGGAAGTAAAGTGAATGAATCACACCCTCAAGGGAACTTTAGCAAAGTTTTGTTGGGACACTAACCTCCCATGGCCATATCTGCTACCCTTAAATCTCCTGTGTGCTCACCGCACACCTGGTACACTAGGTTTCTCCCCTTTTGAATTAGCACATGGGCAGCCTTTCCCATGCCTATGGAGTCTTCCAGAAAATTTACGTCAGGTTGGAGATAAAGAAGTAAAGGAGCAGCTTCAGGCCCTGGGAGCCACCCTAAATAAATTACAAAGATACACCATTGAGAGGGTCCCAATCTCTTTATGGTCTCAGACACACTCCTTCCAGACAGGGGACTCAGTTTGGGTCAAAGTTTGGAAAAAAGACACCCTCAAGCTACAGTGGACAGGGCCGCACTCTGTTGTTCTAACCACCCCTACTGCCCTCAAGTTCTCAGGTGTCACCCCATGGGTCCACCACTCCAGAGTGAAAAGAGCTCATCATTTGGATGAGAAGCCACTCCAGTGGAGAGTCCAGCCAGACCTCACAAATCATGTTCCAGCTTTGCCTTCAAATGAACCGGCGGACTTCTCCCCAGTCACATCAACCCCAATGTGTTAACCTTTTGCCTTAAAACACCTTGGATCTTCAGCCCTGCTCCAGCCACCCCTGGAAGCTGGCTGGTCCATGCACGACAGAAGCTTGAGGAGATTTACATATGTTACCCCTTATTCCTTTCCCTAATCTGCCTGCTGGCAGTTTTCTTTACTGTCAGATTGGCCACTCTTGCTCTCCCCCTATGACTGAGATCGAGAACCCTTTCTTTTGTGAGTCCCTTGCTATCTGCTCCTAAACATGGGTCACCTGGTGGTCAGGTGAATTTTACCATTATTTCCCTGACCCCAGTCAGTCCTGGTCTTCTGCTACCTGGTGTACTATTCTTCACTGCTTCTGGCTTGCCCTACCCAGCAGAGGGGTCAGGCTCCTGTATTACCATTACTGGCAAATGGACTTTCCAGCTTATTCACCTCAATCCCCCACCAGCATCCCCACTGGTTCTTTCCACCTGGGATGGGTGCACACCAAATGTTATCTCCACCTTGATGGATGCCAACTCTCAATAACTCCCAGGAAACTCACAGATGGTGTTCCTACTGTGGCCATCACTCAGGTTACTGGCTGGTAGATATCTACATATGTGGAGGTCCCACACCTCAACAGCCAGCAACCTACCCTCAGTTCTGCTCACAGGCATGGGGATGTGAATAATGGGTCGCTATTCATCCCAGAAGTAGGGGGTCCACTGAGTGAAACTTCAAATCTCACACTGACATCCAGGTTTCTCTGTCATGCAATGCCATCAATTCTTCCTGTTTCAATGACCACTGTGTTCCTCTCACTGTCTCTGTCCTGGAGCACAATGACACCTCATGCACCACGGGAATCACTCTTCTCGTGGGCCAGTATCACTCCTTGGGGACCAACATCATGGCCAAGTTTATGTTTAAGTCTGTGTTCACCCCAACCATGGCAGTCAACCACCAAAGTCAGACAGATATGACTCACCCTTGCATATTCCTGGATCTCCTGTCCACACACAGCAACCATCCATAGCACAACTATTAGAAACCATCAGTACCTCCTACCAAGCCCTCAGTTACTCAAATCCACCCTTAGGGTCTGGCTGCTGGATCTATATGGAGCCCGTTCCTGTTCCGTACCTAGGTGTCATCCTCACCAATCCACTGTGGCATCTCCCTCCTCAGCACCAGGAACCCAGGATGACTTCTTCCTGACTCCAGTATGGCTATATAGAAATTCCTCCTCTCCAATCATGGACTCCAGTTGTGTCTGTGCACCAAACCAATACCTACCTGGCCTGTAACCAAGGTGTATTCACCTGCACCATCCTGCACAAACGGTCATTCTTGCTTGTTAGTCTCTCGCCTAACCTTTCAGTCCTTCCTGGAAGCGATGTTCCACTTATATGGAAGCCTCCTAGCTGCCCATGATGCCCCCCTGCAGCCATCCCTCTTCTTGTGAGTCTATTGGCCATGTCAGGTGCTGTCCTCGGTGCTGCCAGCATCAGGGTATCACAGGTTCAGTACTGGGGGCTGACCCAACAACTCACGGCAGATTTTACCACCCTCACTCAGTTGGCCCTGCCCTTGCAATACCAGCTCTATTCACTAGCTTCAAGTATTCTCCAAAACAGGCCCCTCCTTAAGTTCCTCCTCACAGTAGCATTTGGTCCCTGCATACTAAATGTCCTTACTAGGTTTATCATTGCTCAAATTGCCAAGATCAGACTCCAGTTACTCCTTACTTGCTACCATCCCATAGGAAATGAAGATGATGCCCTCTAAACTAGGTATTTAAAGGGGCATCAAAGGGGGAAATGATAAGGAAAATGTAGATGGCCGACTAAGCAGAGGAGTCTCAGTCCCTACCCCAGGGCTCTTCTAGGTTCTTCTCCTTGCCTCACTTTCTGCATGTGCCAGAAGTGCCAAATATGGGGAAGCAGAAGTGTATAAATTACCCCCCTTGCTTGTGCTCGGGGCTCAGACCTTTTAAGATCATTCTCCTCTGAGCCTGCTGGCATTTAAATAAATCTATCCTCCAAGATCTCCAAGTACCACTTGGTTCTTCCGTCTGGCAATCCAGCCCAGGTTCCATAACACTAATATCAGGCATTTAGAAGAAATATTTGTGCAATATAGGTATGGTAACAAATTATTATATTGCTTAAATTATCTAAATTATTATTTGCATTTTCATTTTGTTTTAGCTATGTAGATTTGATTTTTAATACAATCCCAGTAATAAAAAATGGCATTTTTTTCATTCTTTTATGTGAGATTATTGACCTAAATGAACTGAATCATTGGGTAAGAACCTGTTAAAAAAAAAATCCAAAGAGAAATTATAATGAATAGTACAGATTATAAAATTCCCTGGGAAAATGTAACAATGATAGTGGCGATTTTAAAAGGCCATCACTTCTTCCAGAAATTATTTTATTCAATTTTAATTCATTCTAGCCTTTACTGCCATAACAATTAATTTCTCTGACCTATATTTGTAAACAATATGCTAAGAAATCAATGTACTCAGATAACCACACGTTGCTGATTCTATATATTTCAAGTAGCTGCATTTAAAAATCCAGCAATTGTGTTTTATAAAATGTTAAAGAAAAAAAGATAAAACAGGCCCAAAATGGTATTACTTTTGCTAAACTCCATGTCAGCAAACCAAAATTTAATATCCAACCTAATTGCAGTTTCAGCCTCTCCCAGGAGTGTGACCTTTAACCAGTCAATCTGGAATTACCTGGTCAGCACTAGTGAGGTGATCTGCATAATAGACTCTCGCCCTTCGCCCAAAAGGAAAGTGACCTTGCCTAAAATCATTCTTTCTTTTGTTTATGACTTCTTTGTCTTACCCCCCTTGCTGCCTTTAAAAATCTTCCATTTTGTACAGCATCTAGGAGCTCCTTCCTGTTTGCTGGATGTGATACTTCCTGATTCACAAATCATTGAATAAAGCCAATGAGATCTTTAAATTTTCTCAGTTAAATTTTGTTTTTTTAACAAGAGATAGTTTTCAATAAAGTCATTTATGATTACAAATGCAAATATAGATTTGTGCTGGTCATATGTATATATGAATACAACTTAAACATATTTGAAAACATATTCAAGAATATGTATTTATATGAAAGAATAAATTCATTGGCATGTAGGAGTTACATGTTTTATTTACACACACAGAGACACATGCACAGACACGCAAACACACACACAGGCTTAAATTTCCATTTTATACGTTCTTAACACAATAGCCTCAGTTTATTAAGGGAAATATCAGAGAATTCTCAAAATCACTCAAAATATCTAATTTAGAGTTATAATTAATGTGATTTAAATGTTTCTAAAGTATTGCTTTTCTTTAAATTATAAGAAGTTGCTCCGAAAGAAGGACACAAACCTGGATCCTAAGTCTTTGTCAGATATGGGTCACTATTTTTTTTTTCAGATCCTTTCATTAGAACCTCTTTTCCACTTTGCTTTGCTTTTAAAAAAATAGTCCCATAGTTCTTGTAAGCATAAGTTATTATATATAATTCATATGTTTATTTTACCTAGTATTATTAATGAATATTTTTCAAGAGGAAATGCATAAAAATAAATAGAATAAAGAAACTTAAATATAATTTGAAAATGAAACAGCTAAAAGAGTAATGAAATTTGAACTCCTGAAACAAAGTGTTTACTAATCTGATGAATTAGATAATTCTTCAAGCCTCCAAACTTCCCAAATCCAAGAGAGAAAAGAAACGAAAAGCACATAAATTGATGTGAATGTATAATTCACCTAACTGGCGAGTATGAAAACTGATACAACTTTTTGTTAAACAATTTTAAAATGTGTTGGTTTTCAGGGCACCTGGGTGGCTCAGTCAAGTAAGCCTCTGCTTTCAGTTCAGGTCATGATCTCAGGTTCTGGGATCCAGCCCCACACTGGGCTGTGGGCTCAATGGTGTGCTTCTCCCTCTCCCTCTGGGATCCCTCTTGCTCTCACTCTCTCTCAAATAAATACATACATACATAAATAAATAAAATTTTAAAAAATAGATAAAATGTGTTGGTTTTCTATGATAGAGTATTAATATTTTAAAGCTTGACACAATTTGTGGTCTGTGTTAATCCTAATCTGTTGTAAAAGTGTAATAAATTGTGAGAAATAAAGCTGTACTCTTAAGATGTCATTTAGAAATGAAACCATTGGTATTTTAAATTTACAAAATATTAAAATTTTAATACAAAAAACAGAAGTTAATTATTATGTTATATTAAACATTCACACATTTAAGAGAAAGGAAGAAAATATAAGTATCCATGCATCTATGTGAGTTGTGGGGAAGCACAATGCTAACATTCTTTTGAAATGACAAAAACAGCTCTGATTGTCCCTATTATATGTTTAAATTAGTATATAAAAATTGTCTGCATATTTCATTAATATCTAAAAAGCCTACTTAAGCACAAAGCAGAGAAACATCAGGTACATCACATCAACTCCTTTGTTCTTTGCTCAGGAAAACTTGCATCACAGTTCTGGTCTGTGTTCAGTCAGGAGAAAGACTACCTTTTTCTTTGCCCCAAAACATTATCACTTCACCAAGTAAAGCATGTGTGAGTCTAAAAAGGTAAGAGAAGATCTAAGTCTACCTCTCTCTCTGTTCCCTCGAATAGAAATATTGATTTAAATCAGTCAGAATCTAAGGAAGATCTAGATAAAGGTTTGCCAATCCAGTTGGGAAGGTAGCAGGGCCTCAGAAAGAAAGAGTGAAAGGGGTGTAAGGAATAGAAGTACTAGAGATGTTAAAGAAGGGAGAGAAAGAAGATATTCAATCTGGAAGAAAAACAAATGTCTGAGAATCAGGACCAAACTGTCCTTCAGTGAGAATCCTACGTTCCATAAAGATCTGGAGATCCTTGTCTCGCTAAAGAGAAGGTAGTGAATCGGCAAAAAAGGAAAATGAAACCTCCTGACCAAGGCAGAACTGATCCACATGAATTGGAAACTTCTCTTTGAGGAAGGAAAGTGACAAACTCACCAGTGTTACAGTAACATGATAAAACAACTTCTCTCAGTTTTTCTCAACGAAATAAAGTAGTGTCACACTTGCTTCTTCACATTTCTGATAACTGTCAGTTTTAGAAATGGCCAATGTGGTTTTAAAATATTAAAATCTTCCTCTTCCTCATGACATAAAGGTAATGAGGTTAAAAACAGAAGCACTTTTGATTAAAAGCGTATTGCTTCATGTAATAAGTTTAATGGATAGTGTTGACCTTCAAATCATAAAATACATCCATGAGTCAGCTAAATCATAGGTCATCTGGCAAACAGAAGTTCTATTCCAGTTTATAAAGCAGAAACAACTAGCAAACATGTTTTGATGGCCAGTAAAATACTTCACAGTCTAGAAATAAAACATTTTCTTACTCTATTAAAATGTCAGACTTTATTCACTTGAGTTCATAATAGCAAGTTTCCTACATATGCATATTAATTGTAAAGTATGAACATAAATTAAAAATATTTTTCCAGCAGTTTGGTATAAATTGTTGCTTTCTTGAATGTGTTTAAATTTTAGGGAATAGTTGAAAATAACATCACTTTTGCTAAATTAAGCATTCATAGCTGTTAGAAATTTAAATTGGTTAAAAACCTTCATAAACAAGCTGAGATCTGATCTTTTTGGAAAATGAATAGAGGGTATTATCTTTGCAATCCTTCAAAAAATCCACCCTTTATATACAATTTGGCTTTTAATTTTTAAAAAAATTTACATAAATTGACTAACTACAAATGAACAAATCTGGATGATGGCTTCTTCCGTATAATTTTTTTAAAGATTTTATTTATTTATTTGACAGAGATCACAAGTAGGCAGAGAGGCAGGCAGAGAGAGAGGGGGAAGCAGGCTCCCTGCTGATCAGAGAGCCCGAAGCGGGGCTTGATCCCAGGACCCCGAGATCATGACCTGAGCCAAAGGCAGAGGTTTAACCCACTGAGCCACCCAGGTGCCCCTTCTTACATATAATTTTATGTGCCGATTTTTCAAATAAAGTTTTTCAATTAAAAAAAAAACCCTCCTTGTATAAACACAGTTTTTACTCCTTCTGCCTAGAAGTACATAATTACTATATATTTTAATTTACATTGTACTTCATTAATTATGTATGTTCCAAAAGCACAGAAAGATGATTCTATATTGTAGTTTATAACAAAATTGAGAAGTAATGAATTCACCTAAGTGTTCATCTATGATGAGTTATTCCCCATATTTATTTCTTTACTACCTGTAGATTTGCTATGAATTTTGACTATAAAGTAACAGCATTTGTAGAAAATCAATTTGGTAAATAACACTCAAAAAGGAAACAGTCATTACTTTCTAATCTGAACCAAGTCCAATAGATTTAAAACATGTACAAAATTATAAAAAATACATACTATAGGCCTATCTTAATTATGCTGTTTTACAAGTTTAGACTTGTGTTAACAACATAAAGAATAGACTGTTATCTTACCTTCCAGTTTTTTACTTTTCAAAGAGAGAGGACCCTGTTATCAGCATCTGGCCTCCAGGCTTGCTGTGTGACTTTGCTGTGAAACCAAATGGTGAAAAATCTACGCCTAGTCCAGTCAGTTATGTCTATCATTATTGCCAGGCTCCGTTGGAAGAAAAGCACCCTAGCTGGGCATCAGCCAGGAGTTCACTGAAGGGAGTATTAGTGAGACTGACAGGAAGCAGGCGGTTATTTCTCCAGAGGGTGAAGTGTTACAAACTGGTGACCATGAAGAAGTTAGAAGAAAAGACAAATGGGACTGTTCCTTTTCTGGCTGAGAGCATATCTTATTGAGAACAATTCCTGAGGAGAAGTCAAAGTTCTGCTTTGATAAATACTGCTGGGGAAAGGCCTCACTTTGATCTCTGCCTTATTTCAGAAGTAGACATCAAAATACACTTAATGAGCTTTTAGTCTCCCTTTCTGGTGAAAATGGACTCTGGGAATTAAGAATTTGGAAGCCATATATTTTGATATCATTTTTCTAACTTTCATTTCTAGCTCACATTTTACAGATGAAGAACTTGAGGCAGAAGTTTACATTAACTTACTCAAATGGCACCTGAATTTAGGAGCAGAGACAGGCCTGAAATTTACTCTATATAGTTTCCAAGCTGAGGTTTTTCTTCCACTTTTTTCAGTGTGGTTCCCCTATCATCCATATCAAGTTTCTTGTCATATTGGCATTGATACATACTTTTGCAAGGCTGATTCAATGTGAAGTATTTCTGACATACTCATAATAATGGTTAGATTTTATTAACTTTATGCTGGAGATGTTGGATGACTTCTTTAAATTCTTGCTTTCCCATTTTTTGGAGGAGTCGATTGGGAGAGGGACATCATTACCCATTTTCCTCAATCCAATGTCCATAGTTTTAATCGCTCATGTTCAATTTATAAATAAAATGAATACAAAATCTTCATTCATCTGGGTCTCGTTTTTACATGTATTATCAATCCCAATATTTATTATAATCATTTTTCTTCTTTGAAAAAAGTGCATTGACCATCAATAAATAATTTTATATTTTTTACCCCCAAATATAAATACTCACAAGAGTACCATGTTTTGTCAATATATTCACATATAAATATAATTTGAATTAAATTAGAAAATGGTATAAAATATAACATCATTGATCAAAATCAACTGAAAGAGCACATTAATTAAAATATGTAGCTGGTTCCAGCTTTTACAGATATATTTTTGTTAGCTGTATAGTTGTAAGATACACTTACTATAAATCTTGAAATACATTATACTATAAATCTAGAAGTAGTTTTACCTTTGGTTTTTAAAGTTGATCATGTATTAAATAACTTATTGAATTCAAATGTTAATTTGTCTTTATTGTACTTTAAATTCTTTTGTGTGTTTTAGTTTTCTTAATGAAAAAAAATATACTGTAATAAATTACATCCAAAGATATAAAAGAATGAATAAGATAATTTTATCAATATTAATATTTAGTACTTTGCTATATTTCATTTTGAGAGATCATCTTACTTCTAAAAGTAAATTTCTTCTTAACCAATATAACTCTATATAAGCATGTAGGTATTAGTAAACAAGGGATTGGTGGTAAAAGGGGGAAAAATGTATTCTCACAATGGGAAGAGGGGAAATTATGTGGAGAAGTATTAAAATTGATTAATACAGCTTTGAAAGAAAACCAGACAAATATTTGGTAGCACTCTAAAGCTGAATTTTTCCTAGAACAGATGCTTTATATCCTGTTTGGAAAGGCTTAATTCTTTTTTCTCCTGAGATTTTGATACAAAATGTCTGAAACTTCTATTAGAAGGAAAAATAAATGAAAATTCACGATAAAATAATAGAAAATCATAACTTTTAAAGGGGTAAAATTAAAGAGAGTTTTAATTCAACTGAGATTTTACTTTAAGAGAAATTTTAAATTGTCACATTTATGTTAGATCAAGCCTATTTATATAGAATAGTAAATCATTTGGGAGAAATAAGAATAATTCAATACATGTTTAGGAACAAATGGTTCTTAGCATTCTTCAAGTGTTTTTTCCATAAAAGTTTCATTACATGCGTTGCCTCAGAATAGTCTAATTTCCAGGATGTTCTATCATAAGATGATTTCCGATGAAACATTATTGACTATAGTTAAACCTTAATTCAAATCATAATTTTATGGCTGTGATTTTCTATAAACATGAATGGATAGGGTTGTAAGATAATTTGTACACTTAATATGTGCTTGGATACTTAAGATTGCTTATCCTCTTTCACCTTGCCAATCTATAGTTAAGTGCTATTGCATGACAATGGCACAGCTCTGTAATACTTAATAGGGAAAATATTGTGGATACTTACTGAAAAAAACAGTTGAATACTACAGAATAGTTCTGTATAGTTTCAAAGCAAGTACAGCAGTTTGGCGCTCAAATAATACTCTGTGTGAGGTATACTGTGTCTCACTGAAGCAAGAGAAACTAGTGATCTTTATAGAAGAAAACTGTCAGAGTTAATGACAATTTCTGTGTCTTATATTTTTATTTATGCACACGTCAGTTTTTATTTATTTTGAATTTGGTGGTTAATACTACCCAGATATTTGGGGATTTTATAGGGTTGAATTGATCAACTTATTAATTATCTCTATCAAACTGTATTCCTTAAAGCAATTTTATTTGGAAGACCAATTATATAATAGACCAGTCCTTCTTTAACTGGGATCTCTAAAAATCAGATATTATGAAATGCGATAAAGAAAACGTGAAGCCACAGGATAATGATGACATAGCTTTTTTTTTTTTTTAAAGATTTTATTTATTTATTTGACAGAGAGATCACAAATAGGCAGAGAGGCAGGCAGAGAGAGAGGAGGAAGCAAGCTCCCTGCCCAGCAGACAGCCTGATGCAGGGATCAATCCCACAGCCGGATGCAGGGCTCCACCCTAGGACCCTGGGATCATGACCTGAGCGGAAGGCAGAGGCTTAACCCACTGAGCCACCCAGGCACCCTGGGCATAGCTTTTAAAAATTGGTTAACTTCAATATTTGAAGGAGATATTTTTTATACTCTAATGTCAATTGATAAATGTAGAAGAAATTATCAAGTTAAATGATGACTTGGGAAAAATCAGATGAGAATCATTAATGAATGAATAAACTGGAGTGGATTAAATTTTGATGAGTAATAACATATATATTCACAAAGTACCACCCCCAACATATGTTTTAATTACAAGAGGAAAAAAAATAACTCTAGAAAGTTGGCATAAATTGCATTAACTATGTAATCAAATCAAACCAATATCATAGGTCTCCTAATATAATACAATGGAAAGAATATCACAATATTACATTATATGATTGCTCTCAAATGCATAACTTTAATATAATTATGAGGGAATGCCAGACAGACTCACATCATGGAACACCTAATGAGACAATGCTGCAACTATTTTAAAAAGATTAAGGTCAATGAAGACAATAAAAGACCATGATCTTTTATAGATTAGAAGACAATAAAGAGGTGAAAGATGAAAACTAGATGCAACATGTTATAGAGGATTGTTTGATACAGGTTTAGCTTAGTTTTCTTTCTTTTTGCTACATAAGACATTAATGGAGCAATTGAGAAATACAAAAAAAGTCTGTAGAATAGATAATAGTTTCAGAAGAATGTTAATGGTTTTTTTTGAGTATATGCATTTTTATTTTTATTTTTTTTAATTTTATTTTTATTTAAACATATAATGTAACCCCACCACCCTCTCCCACCCCCCTCACCCCCACCCCCCTTAGTTTTTTTTATGACATTAAGAGCCTCTTTTGGTTTGTCTCCCTCCCGATCCCATCTTGTTTCATTTTTTCTTTTCCTACCCCCATAACCCCCACCCCCGTTGCATCTCCACTTCCTCATATCAGGGAGATCATATGATAGTTGTCTTTCTCTGATTGACTTATTTCGCTAAGCATAATACCCTCTAGTTCCATCCATGTCATCGCAAATGTTAAGATTTCATTTCTTTTGATGGCTGCATAGTATTCCATTGTATATATATACCACATGTTAATGTTGATAAGTTTTTATTCTCACTTTGATAAGTACAACATGGTCATATAAGCAAATGTCTTCATTCTTAAGAAACACAACTGGAAATATTTAGACACATAGGGGCCATCTGAGTACAAGGTATACTAGGGTACCTCAAATATAATGTGATTGTAATCCCATCATTGATTGAGATTAATTTTTGAAAATTTTGGGGTCTCAAAAAGAAATTTTGCCTTTACTACTACCTCGTGATAATACCACTTCTGTCTCCTTTCAACATCCATGGTATAATCCAAAATAATTATTTTGTTTTTCCCATTTTCCTCAAGCAACACTAATTCTGAAACTTCCCTTAAGCTCACACCAATATTTTGATAAAGAAATTTAATTCCTAGCTTTAATTGAATTGCAGTTACCACTTTTGTTACTCAACAGTTATATTCATGTTTTTGTTCTTTTAGGATATTTTCAAGGCCATGAAGTTACACTTCTTTATTTCCTCATATTTGTAAATATACCGTATTTAGTTTTATTAACTATTTTGATTTCACTACTTGTGAATGGTTGTCAAGACTGAGAAAGGCTTGTGATTTTATAACTCTTTTTAGTTTATAAAGTAGCCTGCCACCAATCTGTGGATGCTGGTAAAAGATTCAAGATTCCTGTCTCAGAGACAAAGAAGTTTATTATGTACAGCAAAAGCAATAGTTACAGTATCAAATTTTGTCTTTGTACCATAGTAACATTTTCTACAGGGCTGAATGAAGAAGGATAGATGAAATCTAAGCCAGAAGAAGATTGCATTAGGAGGGAGAGAGAAATTTTGAGCTTAGTGATCCCAAATTTTTAATAATGTGCAGTGAACATGCCTGCTGTTCTCACTAGAGGAAAACACTGTCTCTATTTTCCAAGGTTGTAATCAAACTATCCTTTTTCTAAAAGAAGATGCTCATGATCTCCTTCCAAGGTTATTTGTGATACAAGCATCCTTGAGAAGAGAGCCTTGAATAAAGACAACCAATGACTCTTCTCATAAGTCTTGTTGAAACATGAAAGACACATGAAGAATTATCTCCCAGGAATATCCACCTTTAACTTTTTTTCACCTTCCTGGCTTCTGATGAGTTTCTCTGAATATGTCATTTTGTTGCTGTCTCTGATTAGTCTGATGGATGTTGGCTGTCACCAAATCTACCCAACTTGCTTCACAGAATTTACTTAAGGTTATTGTTACTAATATTTCAAGGAGAGGGATGAGGTTCAATAATGTCCTCTAAGTTTCCATACATGACCCCCATAAATCTTATAAGCCAACAAGGTCTATCCCAAAAATCCAGGTGGATTTCTCCCTAAGTTTCCATATTGACTCCTCTTCTTGCCCTGATACATTAATTCAAGTATAGTCAGATGTGTTTATAGTAGCAGACTATGTTTTGTTCCCAAGAGGAAAATGTAAACTCTTTCTATCGTCCATAAAAATCAAAGTGGAATGAGGCTGAATGAATGATTATTTTAAAAGATTTTATTTATTCACTTCACAGAGAGAGAGAGAGAGAGGTCATAATGAGGCAGAGAGGCAGGCAGAGAGAGAGGGGGAAGCAGACTCCTAACCAAGCTGAGAGCCCAATGTGGGGCTCAATCCCAGGACCCCAAGATCATGGCCCAAACTGAAGGCAGAGGCTTAACCCACTGAGCCGCCCAGTTGCCCCTGAATTAATGGTTTTTAAGACAAAAGTTGTAGTATTGAACAATTAATCCAATCTTAGTTGTTAGTCTGTCATAAATTCATTAATGTTGTTAGAAGACATAAGACTACTACTGGGTCATATACAAAGGCCACTTTATTACGCACCACAAGTTGAATAGCCAGAATAGCAAGGTTTGTATTGGTTCCCGGAACCCCAATTCCCACAGGATGATATAAAAAGGGAGAGGAAACACCTGCACACAAACTAGGTTATATCACAAAATCCTGAGAATGGGGAACCCAAATATTTTACTATGAATAGTAAATATGCCTGTCCTTTAAGAAATTATTTTTATTTACTGGACTATAAGCATGTCTGCCTTGTGCCTCTGAGGAGGTAACCATCTTCATTTCTTGCTAAGACTGTTCAGAATACACATACCTTTGAAAGAATGGTCCAGTTAAGTGGGCGTGTGTAAAAGGCTCAAAAGGCATCATTATTACCATTACAACAAGAAAAAGGGCAAAAATTCTAATTAATCACTGGCTTCTCTTGGATCTGTCAGAGAACTGAAGTCACAAGGAAAATTGTCATTCTGAAATCTGGAGAAAAAGGTGAAAACGGAGAATTACATTCAAGGTAACCATGTCTAGAGTAGGATCTACTGAAGCTATAAATGGGACCACAGAAACAGAAAATTTGATGAATTACTGCCAGCAAAATGTGGACAAGCTTGGGAGGAAGTGATTCCATGGGGCCTCACTTTTAGAGGGCAACAGTGCTTTTTTGGGTTTAGCCCTAGGGAAAACACCAGTTTCTCATTGTAAGGAGATAAATAAAAACAAATGTTTCCAGCAAGAGGAAGGGGAATATTAAGTCAAAGTAGACTTTATTAAAGACAAAGTAGACTTCAGAGCATGAATTGTCAGAAATAATGAAGGGCATTCCATAATCATAGAGTTATTATGTGTCCAAGGAGACATAACAATCCTTAATGTGTGTGTACTTAATAACTGCACCAACATATATATGGTATATTCTCCAGTGTATAAGCAAAAGCTTCCTTTCTCTGTGATTTTATATTTGTCATTTGGGGTACTTCTAGTGTAGTAAAACCATTGACCTCTCCCTGTTTTCTCAGCTTTGCTGAGGGAAATATGAGTGATTTATCTGAATGGTGAATTTTTTGAAAGTTCTGGTGAAAATATTTGTTGTTACTGTTATTAGATATGCCTTCTGCAGAGCAGTTGTATTTTGATCTGCTCCTGCTATGTGATGAATGACTTTCTTCTTTGATATCTTGTAGTTGTACAACTGAGCAAGTGATCCTGTGTAGAAATCTCTTTATCTTTGGAGATAAAGTATTAGTAGATTAACAATCCCATTTATCAAATCTCTATTTTTTAAAGATCATTTATTTATTTACTTAAGAGAAAGAGAGAGCAAGCATGTGCAGGATTTGGGGGCAAAGGCAGAGGGAGAAACAGGTTTCCTGCTGAGCAGGGAGCCTGACATGGGGTTTGATCCCAGGACCCCAAGATCATGACCTGAACTAAAGGCAGACGCTTAACCGACTGAGCAACCCAGGTGTCCCACAAACCTCTATTTTCCTCTTCAGTTTTGGATGATTTTGACTGGCAGAGGGTGAGAAAATTTTTGGTTTGCTTTAGTGTGAATTTTTTTTGGTAGTAATTCCCCATAATTTCAACATGCTGCACAATGTTCCTCCTTTTTTAAAAAAATTACATTTACTTTTATTTCATACATTCCTTGTAATTTTTGTACTGTCCACGGATGTTTTTCAATAAATATTTATTGAGTTATAAGCAGAATAGACATATATCTCTGCTATAGAGCTTTTGAGTTATGAGGGAGAAAGGAATAATCAAATAATCACACCAAAATATTTGTTTGTAATTGTGATGATTACTGAAACAAAAAAGAACAGGGTACTCTGATACCTTATACAAGAGAAATCTTATATGGATTAGGTGAGTGTGGGTCATGAATGCTTCTTCAATAAAGTGACTTTTTGACCTAAAATCTAAAGAATGAATAGGAGCTAGTTATTGTTTTTGAAGCAACATAAAAACATACACATTACTACTTCTTTTGAAACAGACAGTATTTTTTTCTTGATATAGCCCAGAGATTGGCAAACATTTTTGGTTAAAACCTGGACAACAAATATTTTTAGCTTTGTGAGTATATGGTCTTTGTTACAACTACTCAAGTCTATAATGTAGCATGAAAGCAGCCATACATTATGTAAACGAATGCACATGGCTAGTTTTAAAACTCATTTTAGACCCAAAGACACCTTCAGATTTAAAGTGGGGATATAGAAAACAATTTACCATGTTAATGGACATCAAAAGAAAGCTGAGTGGCAATCCTTATATCAGATCGATTAGATGTAAGCCTAAGACTATAATAAGAGAAGAGGAAGGACACTATATCAAACTTAAAGGACCTGTCCAACAAAAAATCTAAAAATTTTAAATATCTATGCTCCTAACATGGGAACAGCCAATTATATAAACCAATTAATAATAAAATCAAAGAAACACATCAACCATAATACAATAGTAGTAGGGGACTTTAACACTCCCCTCACTGAAATGGAAAGATATCCAAGCAAAAGATCAACAAGGAAATAAAGGCTTTAAGTAACACACTGGATCACACAGACATCACAGGTATATTCAGTACATTCCATCCCAAAGTTACAGAATACACATTCTTTTCTAGTACACATGGAACATTCTCCAGAATAGATCACATCCTGGGTTACAAATCAGGTCTCAACCAGTACCAAAAGATTGGGATCATTCCCTGAATATTTTTCGACCACAATGCTCTAAAGCTAGAATTCAACCACAAGAGGAAAATTGGAAAGAACTCCAATACATGGAGGTTAAAAAGCATCCTACTACAAAATGAATAGGTCAACCAGGAAATTAAGGAAGAATTGAAAAAAATCATGGAAACAAATGAAAATGAAAACACAACAGTTCAAAAACCTACTTATTTATTTAAAGATTTTATTTATTTATTTGACACACAGAGAGAGATCACAAGTAGGCAGAGAGGCAGGCAGAGAGAGAGGGGGAAGCAGGCTCCCTGCTGAGCAGAGAGCACGATGCGGGGCTCGATCCCAGGACCCTGAGATCATGACCTGAGCAGAAGGCAGAGGCTTAACCCACTGAGCCACCTCAAAAATCTATTTAGAAAAAACAGGTCATGAGCTGATCCCTGGCCAAGCCTAATAATATATTACATTGTTTACTTCTACTTAACTTCTTATAAAAATATCTTTAAATTCCTTAAATAAGGAATTTACAAACTGTTTTTAAATTGCTTTTTCACCTAATTAAAGGAGTGTACGTACATTTGTAACTACACTTGAATTGCACTTGTTTGTTTCAATCTACCACACGCATTTTCAAACTTTTTGATATATGTATCAATTCTTTTTCTTCCAGACATATTATTCTCAAAAGAAAAATCATGTTCAGTGTCTTTATAACAGTTATTGATTATACACTTCAATGAAGGATGCTATCAAAAAAATTGTTTTCCTAAGTGTGTTCCATGAACTATAGATCCTGTGAGATGCTACCCCAAAAAAATTCTTAAATAAATTTACAAATCACTGTGTGCCATTGGTTCCCAAATGCCAAACAGTAATGTTTTCTCATATGCAGACCAAAATGAGAAAAATGAGGAATATGGGATTAGTTTTGACAAATACAAATATATTTTATTTACTTATTTTTAAAAATTTTATTTATTTATTTGAGAGAGAGAGACAGAGTGCCCATGCATGAGCAAGGGGAGGAGCAGAGGAAGAAGGAGAGGGAGAGGAAAAGAATCTCAAGCAGACACTGTACTGAGTACAAAGACCCATGCAGGACTTGATCTTAATGACCCTGAGATCATGACCTGAGCAGAAATCAAGAGTCAGACCCTTAAGTGACTGAGCCACCTAGGTACCCCCAAGATATATTTATTTTAAAACTTAAGTTGAGGTTTTAGCTTCCATATATTTCAGGGGAAAATGTATGTCCTTTAAGGGATTAATGGTAATGGTAGGTTGTTTCATTATATTATTCTAGAAAGTAAATATTTTACAACTCACAAATAAACTTTAATTTCTGTTCACTGTACACATCTCTCACATTTTCTGACCCACTGAGGAATACAGATAGAAGCTTGGGGATTGCGTTGTATTTGTCAGTGCTTTTAATACACTGACATTTAACAAATCAAGGCCTAAAATTTGAAATACTTTAGCACAGATAGGTACCTTTTATTAACCACTCTCTTTGTGCCCGAATCCCTCTTTAACTGTGTTTGCTCTGTTCTTCCAGTTTGAAGATGATTCTCCTTTTATCCTAGGCTATAGACTTCCCTTTGAAAAGTTCACTTTGAAAAGTGAAAAGGACAGGATAGGTATCCCACAGGTATTTGTTGATGAGAAAAAATTAACCTGTAAACAGTCTGTTGTCTTTTTCATTCACAGAAGAAAAAATATGCTGAGATACTTTGAGTGTTTTCTGACATGCTGCGCTGTCATGGTAATGTGTTTGCTTTAAGAGTCTCTTATTTTTCATTATTTAACTGATTATCAGATTCTTCTTTGTGACATGTTAATGAAATCAGAGTAACCCAGAACAACAACAAACATACTGATTCAAAACATTGCTCTATTATATTTTATGAAATTGAGTCTTGGACTCAAACAATAGAAAATAATCCAAATTGCTGTTGTCCAAGTCACCATTTGATCTACTTGTATTGTATGGTCGTTTAACCTTCCTTTCTCTTTTGCTGCTATTGATAAAATTTCATTTCAGTATAGTCTTCTCACCCCTAGGAGTTTTTAACAATGTTCATCCACAAAGTGGGGGGTAGAATGAGTTGAAGGCAAATTTCTGGACACCTATGAACATTTTTCCTAGGTTGAATCAATTGTTCTGACTCTCACAGTGATGAAGTGTGAGAAATGAATACATTGATTACTTAATGGGCTCTCAGCCTTCAAATATTTTATTCAGGCAAGCAGTTTCATACTTTTAATTTTCTTATGTAGGGCAATCGCTTAATATTGAAATTCATTTATTCACAAATGGATTGTATTCCTTTCACAAAGTATATGTATTTGGATCTTCATTACAAATTTTTCCTTGCAAGGAAAATTTTGCTAGCAGAATTAAGTCAAGCTGAATCATGGATAACATAAATGAGCATAAGATCAGCAAGGGCAGAAGCAATCTTCATAATGGGCTGGAAGTTATAGCCCATGGGAGATGAGATGGCCAAAAAATGAACTAAAGTTTAAAGCTGATACAAAGGTAGCCAGTGTGAGCCTAAAGGGCTTAGTGGATAATGTTCTCATTAAATGATTGCTTCCAACTTTCTGGTTGACTGGAAGTAAAAGGAAAAGGAAAGCATATATCAGTGTTTACCCAGTTGTTTGAACAACTATGTGAAATAAAGTAACTTTGCATTTACTTTACTTAAATTAAAATGATAACAATGTTTGAGAAAACTTTTTCTATTGAAATATTAAACATGAGTTAGAAAAATTTAGAAAAAAAGTTCTTGGACATTTTAAATGATTTTTTATACTTACTGAAAGCAATATATTTTCTTCAATTAAATCATAATAATTTAATTAATTTATCTATAGATAACTATGATTTTGGTATCATACCTTTGTTTTCTGTAAATTATGGTTTTTAATATCTTAAACCATTCCATGATATAAAATCCATGGTAGTTTATTTTAATAATCACAACATGTTTTTTACAAAACTTTGGGGGAAATAACCTTTTTGATACACATTTAGCTCAAGTAAGTTGTCCATGATATCTTCTCTGATGGCAATGATGAGCTATCACTTAAAGGGTAGACTCCCAGGTAAGCCAACCAAACCCCAACAAGTTTCTATGTTAATGAGAAATAGATTTTGATTTTCTTTAGTCACTGATATTGTGGGATGGTTTTTACTGCAGCTAAAATTAGTCTTATCTGAATATTATAGTGCCATATTACTCACTGGAAATGGGCATAGTTTTCATATCATCCAATGGAATTGATGCAGTTAATATATCTGTCTCCTTCTCTCTCCAGTTTAGTCTTATTAAAACAAATGGTGAACCACATAAGGAAGTGAAAACACTGTCATCCACCCCCTACTTCCTTTAATCATCTCAGGATGTAAAAGAAATGACTGATAGGGAAATTACTTGAAGACTAATTTTCTTTTGAAATAAATCTACTAATACATATATATTTGTGAATCTGCTTTGGAAGAGCTAAAGTTTGTAAGGTCCATCTCACCTGTGTTTTAAAATATTCCTTTTCCCCAGAACAGAATATAACTTTTTAATATAATTTTATCAGCTTAATATCTGTGGTATCATCGAATTCTTTGTTCTAGCTATATATTTTACACTATGCAACCTTAGACTACATAATGTATTTATGTAATAGTAAAGGGTCTTATTGATTCATCAGTCATCTAAGAGGCAACTCTTGTGGAGAAGGCACTCAGTTATTCTAGAAATGGGGTCAGGAAATTCTTCTGCATGGTTTATTTGCAGGGCATATGGGGTATCTGAAAATCATTAGAAATTGAAGCTTTGGTTAAAACTATATGACCAAGAGTGGGAGCTAGTAAGAATAACTTGTCAAAGAAAGAAAAATATCATGGGGATGTGACAAGGAAATTTCAAGACCTACAAGGAAAAGTCAAGAATCTACATTGATTACAGTGTGTGATTCTGTAGAGGAAGAAAAGTCTCCTAAAAATTACTGAAATCATTATACATATAGTTTTCTAAATCCATAAAATGCTCAACACCAAGAGTGAACCCCAAGGTAAATTATGGACTTTGGGTGATTTTGATGTATCCATGTTCGTTTATGCATGGGAGAAAAAAAGTACCATTCTGGTAAGTGATGGGAGAGGCTATACATATGTGGTGGCAGAGAGCATATGGGAAATCTCTGTAATTCCTTCTTCATTTTGTT
>RCUC01069813.1:0-16725 GCA_003697995.1 Taxidea taxus jeffersonii | reverse complement strand
CTCTCTCTCTCTCTCTCTGCCTGCCTCTCTGCCTACTTGTGATTTCTGTCTGTCAAATAAATAAATAAAATCTTTAAAAAAAAAAGAAAAAAGAAAGAAAGATCTCCCTGGTGAAGACGCACAGGGGGACTGGGAAGTGGGAGGCGGCTAGGGGCTGTTGTGGTTGTTCAGATCTGCAGGCAGCGGGGCTGGACAGACGTTCCTGAGGTGGCCTACCTGCTGGGGTCAGTGGGGAGAAAGGAGAGAGGGACAGGACTGTCAGGTTGGTGCCCAAGAGATCTGAAAATGGCCACAGCCTCTGAGTCCAGTGGAAGAAAGATGGCCAGGCAGGCCCTGCTGGAGAGAGGGATGGGCAGCCCTGCCAGGCTCTGGGAGGGCTTGTGTCCCACAGCGTCAGGCAGGTGGTCCCCCTGCCCAAGTCACAGACACACCATACAACTTGAGAGAACTGGAGTGGCCACTCTCTGCTCTGCAGCTGAGGGCTCCCTACTTTGGACAGAGAGGTCAGATGCCTAGGTCAGACGGTAGTGTCTGATGGAGACAGGCTTGAACCCAGGCTTGAGGGACTATATCCCGATCTCGCCATCCATTCTTCAACCGGGCCAGTCTTGGCACCGGAGAAAGGAGATTACTGGGGACCGCTGACCTCCACCACCCACCCAGCCAAGCCAGGCCACTTAGAGGGCCATTCAAGGCCAGGAGCACACTGCCATGACCTCGTCCTTCCGGGGACTTGACCAGGACATCAAGTTTCTTCTGGGGGTGGAATGAGCTAGGGCCTCCGGGAGAGGCCAGAGGGGACCACAGCTGACTCAGCTCCCTTACATTCTCTCCACAAGGGCCACACACCCCACCTGAGAAGCATATATCCCTGTTTGGAAGCAAGGGTTCCTGCTTCCCTGCCAAGAAGAGCACAGGCCTAGCCCAGCTCGTCCCCCTCTGTCACACAGCTCAGCAAAGCAGGGCCTTCCAGGAAATGCACGCCCGGCCAGAAGAAACAGAGTTCAGGGCTTAGAACAAGGACGCTCATGTGATCCTGGTGAGATCTGGTCCTGCCTGAGCCTGTTTCCTCATCTGAAATGTGAGGCTGGGCTCATTTACCCTAAAGCTTCAGCAGCTGTGACGCTCTTTTGTGTCCGCTGTACAGTCTCTGGCCCCATTCCAGCTGAAGGGTTGCACACCAGATGCCTGGTCCCTGCAGAGAACCCCCGACTCTGGCCTCAGAGATCCACCTCCTCACTCCCCGCAGATCCCCGGAGGTTCGAGGTTCAGTGCAGCCCCAGCCAGAGGAATGTGAGCCATTCCCGGCATCTCCTCCCCTGTGGCCAGCCCAGAGAGGGGCTGGGGCCTCTGGGCCTTTCTGACAGGAAATTAACTGGGCCTGGCCTTCCCCACTACCAGCTGCTCTGCTGACCCTGACCCCGTGTTTTCTGAAACCCGATACTGCTAATTTCAGAGCCTCCTCTCCATTCCCGAGGAGGCCTGGGTGAGCTCCGTGTCTAACCTCCAGCCTGCATGCGGGTTCGCCTTCCTGCCCTGGGAGCTCCAGCCCTACTGTGACCCTAAGCAGGCCCTACTCTCTCTAGGAGACTGGTGTCCCCATGTCTGAGGCTTGAGGCAGAGCCCTTGTGCAGAGTGGCTACAACATGGAAAATGGCTTGGAGGGAGGCAAGTGAGAAGGGCTGTGGAGAGACCACGTAAGAGGCTGTTGTGATCCAGGGGAAGAGTGCAGGTGGTTAGGATTAGGAAGGGGCAGTGAAGCTGTGAAGAACTGAAGAGTTCAGAGCTATGGAGGCAGCAGGATGAAACAGGTGGTAGTCTGGCCACGGAGGCTGCAGGGTGAGGTGTGTGAGGTCCCCTAGTTTCCTGAGTTGCAAAGACTCTTGGGGAGCAGCAGGGGCTGAGCAGGGCTGTCGGGGAGGACCCCAGTTTGCCTTGGATCATCCAGGCTAAGGTGCCTTTCAGATGCCCTAATGAATATTTGGATACAGACAGGAATGAGACGGAAGTGCGCACTAGGGAGGCAGGAAAGTAGATGGTAACCCAAGCTGAGAGGCGGACAGGGGTGCCCCGGGCTAGAGTTCAAAGAAGAGGAGAGAGCCAGCCTGCGCCCAAGGACACTAATGCTGAGTGGCCGGCCTGTGCGGGGTGGACCCGGAAGGAGCCATAAGGTGCGGCCGGAGATACAGAAACAACCCAGAATGCTGCGCCCCGCAAGGAAAGGAGAAGGGCAGTTCGAGAGGCCAGCGCTGAAAGCTGCTGGACAACTAGGAAGAGCAAGACTGGACAGTGTCCTGGGGTCACTGACGACTTCAGGGCGCACATTCTAGGTGAGTGAGGGGCCGATGAGGCAGGCTGCAGTGGGCCAGGAGGCTGTGAGAGGTAAGCAGCCGAGCGGCCTGGGGAGGAACTGCCCTGTGCTGCGGTAGGGGGGCTGTAGGGTCAAAGACGGGATCTGGCTTGTTCGCGTTTAAGGCGAGCGAGAAGCGAGCGTGTTTACGCGTAGCCGCCGAGGCCTGTCATCGAGGGGTTGGTAATAGCCACGAGAGCAGGGATGACCCTCAGAAGGATGCCCCCGAGCCTGCAGGGAGCCTGCAGGGACCCTACGACCACTCCGTACCTCAGGGGCCGAGCTCGAGGGAGGTACGCGCGCGGCCACGGCGGGGCGCTGTCCTCTGCAGCCACGCTGCCTGGGCTCCCCGCCGCCCCCGCCCCGCGCACGCGCACGCACGCACGCGCGCGCGCGCCTGAAAGCCTAGGGAGCCCCGCGCAGACCTCGGCCACTAAGAGGTCGTCTGTACGGGAGGTGACGGACGTAGACGGTCACACACACTTCTCATCGGAGTGTGGGACATCCCTGAGAAGTCGGGACGCGCCCAGTGCCAGGCTCCATCCCGAACGACGGCAAGCTGCTGTTGCGCTAAGTTTTCCACTCACGGGTTTTCCACGAAGCTGCTGTTCGCCCCTGCCTGGAAAGAGCCAGGAGCCAGCGCCGCGCCAGCACGCCCGCGTCCCCGCGCTGGGCCCGCGGAGACACAGGGGGGCGCCCGTGCCGAAAGGCGGAGCTGGGATGGCCACGTAGTACCCCAGCCACCCTGGCCCTCCCTGTGCGCCGCGGAGCTGAGTGGGGCACGTTGCCCGGGGGCACTGAGACACCAGTCCTGAGCGGGAGCCTCGCATTTCCCGAGCTCTCCGAGGCTCTTACCAGCACCCCCTCTGGCTTCAGACATGCTCTCACCCAGTGTCTCGTGGTTTCCCTCCAGCCTCTCGTCCACTCCGCTCGTGCTGTCTATTGTCCCCAACCGCCCCGGACCCTTTCTCTGCTTGCCCCCTCCCTGGAGAGCTGGGGTTGAGAGCTGCTTCATCGTTGTCGCAACTCAGGCCTAAGCCTCCTCGCGAGCACCCAAAGGCACCTGACCTTGTGACAGGTGCACCTCCTCTCCCTGCACTCCCTGCCCGCCGAAAAAGAAACCTTGCTTCACTTCCTCTGAACTGGAAACTCCTTACACTTGCCCTTGGCCCCAGGCTGAGTCGTCCTCCACGAATGTTCCCTGCTCTCACACCCACAGCTGACACTACCTTCAAATACACCCTCAGCCTCACCATTTATCACCTTCGCCACAGCCAGCCTGGCCCTCCTCCCACCTAGGCTTGTACCGGAGCGTCCTGGGCAGTCTCCCTGCTTCCACCCAACAGTGCGAAGGGCACCCTTATAAATGTAAGATCAGGACATCCTCTGTCCAGCATCCCCCAGTGCTGTTCCCTCTTCCTCGGACTGGAAGTCTCTAAGACCTTACAACACCTGCAAAACCTGTGGCGACCCCTCCCTCTGCTGCCCAAGGGCCCCACACTCACCTGTACTGCAGTGAGCACACTTGGCCTGCCCACTTCCCAGGACACCTCCCACAGACTTCCCTGAGCTCACCCCTCAATTTCCTGCCCTCTCTGCCCCCCAGCATGTCCTGGGTGTGACAGCACCCACTCCTGGCCTTGCCCCCCGACCCCCACCCCACGCTCCTCACCTGCTCTGCAGGGTCCAGAGCCTCACCACTCACGCTCAGCCGCCTGTCCCTCCCCTCAGAAAGCAGGCTTTGTGAAGGCCGTAACTTCCTGTTCAGAGTCTCTCAACACATGCAAGCATGGTCGAGGCACAAACATGCACATAAATAAGCACTTGATAGGAACATGTTGGAGGAAGGAGAAGTAGCTGAGAGGATGGAGATGTCACTGGGCATCAGGGAGGATGCCCAGCCAGCTGAGAGAGGATCAGAAAGGACAGACTGAGAGATCCACAAAGACGGATAGAAGGGCACCCTTCCGAACCTGCCAGGTCTAATCTGCATGAGACTTGAGTGTTGGTGAGGGCTGCATTTTATCCTCCGCTGTCTCCCACCTCTTTCCTGATGATACGGGTTTCTGTTCCTTGCAAGCAAAACAGTCTTGACTCAAGCACTGTCCTTCCACCCACCCTCCACATGGCCACCCTGCATCTAGCCTTCCAGCCATCTAGACATCTAGTCATCTGTCTGCAAGTCCAACAGCCCACTGGGCCCTTCATCCCCAAGAGCACCTGCCTGCCCAGAGTCCACCCATCCACCTACCAGATAGAACAAACAACTGTCCCCCTGCACGTCAGCCCCTCAAAACCCACGCGGTAGCATAGGATCAGATCATGAAGGGTCTTGAATGCCAGCGGAGCTATGGAAGAATTTTGAGCAGAAAGGTTATATAATCTGATCGGTATTTTAGAAGTAGAACACTGGCAGTTGTGAAGAAGGTGGATTAGAGGAGGTAATCTAAAGCAGGAAGACTGGTTGGGGTAGTAATCCAATACTTCAGATGATGAAATAGGGCAGAAGCTGAGTGGCTAGGGAAAGGAAGCTTCGAGGAGAAGACGGGAGCAGCCATGGGAGCAGGCCTGTCCAGGTGGGGGATCATCTAATGGGCCTCAGCTTGGCAGCCCCGAGGTAGGCCTGGGCACCGTGTTTGCCCCAGCTCTCAGGTAGGGCTGTGCCTCCTGCACATTTAGCCCCAGAAGTTCTGGACAGGCAGTTCCCAGGGGCCCAGCCCAGAACCAGTCCTTTCTGGGCCCATCTACAGAGCCCTCTGCCCTATAGCTCAAGCCCCTGAGCAAGTGACATTTCCAGAGTACACTGTCACCACCAACTCCAGTGTCACAGGTCAGCCCGGGCTGCAGAAAGCTGGGGCCTCTTCTCTGTTAATTTTCTCCAACTCCTCAGAGGCTGGGCCTCAGGCCCAGTGAAGTCACAGTTTGGGAGGCAGCCCTGGCTCCCTGCCGCCCACGGAGGCTATATTTGGAGCAAGACAACTCCCTGCAGACATAGACTAGGGACCCACCCTGCAGCGCTGCCCCAACCAATTTTACCTATCCAAGCAGTGTGAGCGTCACTCACATTTGCACGTACCTGCTTATTCATTCATTGGGTCCCTCACTGATTCATTCCCCATAGAGTTACTGATCCCCACGTATGACGGGCCAGGCACAGCAGGATGTATGGTGGGCACGTGTGTGTGTGCAAGTATATGTGGGTATCTGTGTAGAAATGGGGATGGCAGAGCATACTCTCAGCACCCTCCTCAGGGTTCCATGGTGCCTGTGACTCAGGATCGGGGCTCAGCGGCGTCTGCGGGCCCCTGTGAGCGTGTGCGTGCAGGCACGTGCTCTCCGAGGAGGCAGCTGTGACTCAGCCATACGCGGCGTCTGTCCCGTACCTGTGCGGATAGGACTGTGTGTGCCACGCGAGCCATTGCCCCCAGGGTGTGGGGGAAGCAGTTGCGACTGACTCAGCTGCATTCCATGACTGGGTGCCCCCAGGCCAGCTGTGACTTTACACCTTGCTCACTTGCCAAGCCAAACAGCCAGTGCTGGGTGCAGATATTCTGCAGAGAGTGTGCAGGAACAAAGTCCCAAGTCAGCGGCCTCCAGTAAGCGATCCGGGCCCCACTGCTTCCGCCCCTCCCCTGGCAAAGGGCCCTCATCCCAACCTCTCCAGCCTGGCCTTATGGAGCCTAGAGACTGTGCCCCATGCAGACTCCTCCATCTCCCCCACCCACGAGTGCCAGGTCTGCGTACATTAGGAACCAGGCTGAGGAGTACAGAGCTGCCAGCCCGATCCATTTTCCTCCCAAACCCCAAACTCCTCCTGTTTCAGCCATGGTCGCATCTTTCCCCGCCTCCCAGCCGCAGCCTTAGCAGGCACAACCCCGGCAGCATTTCCAGTCTCTGGGGCTCCAGACCCCCAGCCTCAGCTATGGCTCCACCCGGTCCCTCCCCGTCTTCTTCCTCTGCGTTCCTTGACCCGTCTATCCCCAGCGGTCTCTCTCCTTATCTGCCCAAGGGTCTATCTTTGTCTCTTTCCGAGGCAGACTGTCTGCAGCGGAGGCTTCACAGGAGTGGAGGTGCTGACAGGGTGGGGGTGTGGGGAGGCCACTTGGTGTCGCTTCTTGAGCCTTATCAGCAAAACTGAAGTTCCTGCTCAGGGCTCAGGCTGGAATTTCGCCCTGGATGACCTTGCTCCGTTTGCTGGGGCCTCCGCAGGGACAGCCAGGGTCAGACCAGTCAGGAAACAGGCCCCTGCTTGTTGGCTGCTCCCCCTCCCTCCTCACCCACTCTCATCCCAGTCCTGGGGGGCCCCCAGCCAGGCCTGTCCACAGAGGACACAGAGGAGAGAGGGCTGTCCCTTCCTAGGCTCTTACAGGAACAGGGCCCGGGCTGTGTGTGTGCTGGGGGCAGCAGGGAGGGGTGAGTCATGACCAGAATGCCTCAGACTACCAGCAGGGCACTTCCCAGGCCCCCCAAAGCGGGCAGGCTGGCACTGCAGCCGTGTGGTACATGCCGAAGGGCTGGGGAGGCTCTGAGTCGGGACACCTGGGTTTTGTCCCCCATCCGTCACTGCCTGCCCTAGGGTAATTGCCACATTCCCCTCATCGGTAAAGTAAGGAAAAAACGCCACCTTTGGGGGCTGTTGATTACACAGTGGTAGCGCCCGCGGCCGCCTCCGGTAGGCTCAGTGCCCATGGGTTTCCTCAGTCCTTGGCGGACACCGTTGCCACCCACTGACGCTCCCACCCGCCCCGATGGGATGGCCCTGCTGCCGGTGCGACAAGGGACAGCAGGGCGGCCGGGAGCGTGGCCGCGGTGCACGCCTGCCACCTGGCGGCCCCCAGCGGCATCGCCCAGCCCGACATCCCGCATCCCGGACTCTGCAGGGTCATTCCCCCGAAAGGCACCAACAGCTCACTGCTCCTGGGTCTGGGCTGCTTCAGGACCTGCCAGGGAGGCTCTGGGTAGGGGGCTCGCCTCTTATGGGGGCGGCTGTGTCCCTCCTTCCAGCCGAAAGTAGGCCTGAGATCCCGGGCAACCATGGTCCATTGTCCCTGGAGGGTGGGATTAGAGCGGTATTTTATTCTCTCTGCATACTTCCTTTGTCTCCATTTTCCACAATTGGTATGTATTACTTTGTGATGAGAAAAAACTAGGAACATTTTTTAAAGATTTTATTTTGGGGGGGTGGTCAAAGGGAAAGGGAGAGAATCCCAAGCAGACATTGCACCCAGCTTGAAGCCGGGTTCAAGGATGTGGGGATGCGGGGCTAGATTCCACTACCCTGAGATCATGAACTGAGCTGAAATCAAGTCAGTTGCTTAACTGACTGAGCCACCCAATCGCCCCCAAACGTTATTTGAAAAAAAAAAAAAAATCAGGGAGGGGGCCTAATTGACTTGTCCATCAGGGAATTTTGGAAGACTTTTTAGTATCTCTATTGGGAGAAATGGAGACTAGGAGTCGAGACCCTAGGACTGATGGTCCATCCTTCACATAAGCTGGCATTAACTCTCTTAAGAAGAAAGGCAAGAAAAAGTAGCCCCAGCCTCAGCACAGGGTGGTGTAAATGCTCTAAACAGACCAGAAATTCTGTAGAAGAGAGTTGCTTGCAGATCAGTCACTGTTGTCTCCTGTGAGCTCTGATCAGGCCCAGGGGACTACAGCCAGGACATATTTGAGGACAAGGGTGTCTTACCAAAGGGGCCATTAAAAAGATAGCCTCTACTAAGGACCTACTAGGTGTCAATATAGCCATGAGGAGGATCTCCTGCCCTTAAGGAGCTAAGCGGCTGCCTTCGGTTCAGGTCATGATCTCAGGGTCCTGGGATCAAGCCCCACATCGGGCCCCCTGCTCAGCAAGTCTGCTTCTCCCTCTCCCTCGGTGATCTCTCTTGCTCTCACTCTCTCTCAAATAAAATCTTAAAAGAAAAGAAGGAGCGTTGGGCTTACCACTGAGAAAGCTCAGCAGGGCTAGAGAGCAGTGGGGAGCCTCACCCCACAGGTGTTGAGACAGAATCAGCAAGAACATCAGAATTGGCAGCAGGAACAGTAGCTGGGTGAGGCCCTGGGAGGTGGTAGTCCCAGACCCTTGAGATCCACTTCAGAGCCTGGCTGCGGCCCCCCAAACGGCCTGTGTGACTGGGAAGTGGGAGTCTTCGCTGGACAGGAGCCTTCACCTTTAGGTATTCCGCCATGCAAACGTTTGCCGAATACAGGCCTTTGGAGGACACCTGCCTATGGAAATGCAAACAGAGCACACTCCAGGGGCTTTGCATGATCACCTACTTCAGTCACCCACAGAATTTTCTCAGAACCTGCCTGTTCACCAGCAACATCTCTGTTGTGTGTCCTGGCCCAGCCAAGATGGAAGGCCCCTTCACCACCTGACTTTCTAAAGAAAAGGCACCCAGATGAAGCAAGGCGGACAGGGGCTGGGGGGAGAGCACGTCTCTGCAATGTGGAGAAACCTGAACGGGTTGATACTCCCTCACCAGTGATGGACAGATGAACATCATGTGCCTCCAGGAGTGACACCCCCAGAAGGACACACAACCCGTGCAGGACCCCCAGGGAATACAGGATCTAACTCAGGTGACATAGTAAGGTAGAACCATGAGTAGAACCCAGGTCCATGTCACTCTGAAATTCAGCCTCCTCTCCAGCTCAGCACTTTTGAAGGACATTGACTCCTTGGGATCTCGGGCTGTGAGGGCAGCCACACTGGAAAGAAGACATTCACCTTGTCCCTTTAGCCATCTTACAGCTCACTGTGCTGTGGGCAGTATGGGGCCTCGGGAGTCAGGGGTGAAATCTTCTGCACACCTTTTTGGATTCCCTGTGTGTTCCTGGTAAGGGAGTGAGTATTTCAGATGCAGATGGCCTCCAAATTGGAACAGAAAGTCCAGTTTGGCAGCACTGACAGCGGCATTGATTCCTCTTCTCATCCCGGCACCCCAGCCTGTAGGCTCCCAGGGCGTCTTCCCAGGGCAGCTGGCCCACGATGGCCCATCAGGAGGGCAGGGGGCCTGAGATCAGAGCGGGGAGAATGTACAAAATGAGGCCCAGGGAGGCCTGCTCCCAGAGACCCCATGTGGGCTGCAGGTCAGAGCAAAGCATCGACTGAGGGGAAGAGGCAGGGTAGCACAGGACAGGGAGTGAGGGGTTCAGATGGGAGGGAGAGTCAGCTGCTAGCCTCAAGGGCTGAACAGAATGGGGGCTGCCTGCCTCTCCCCCCTCCTCACGCCTTGCTGGCTCTCAGTGAGGCACTGTGGACCGCTGTCGAGGAGGTGGACCCAAAGGGGGGGAAGGCCTGCATTCCTGTGGGTACACAACCTGAAGAAACGGTGCTACGCGTGCGCAGAGGAGGAGGGATCTGAGGCTAGCTCCGGCTGGCATTCCCTGTCCCCCGCAGCTGAGCCACGGCTCAGGGCTGAAGACTCAGCAGCCTCAGGCCAGCAGAAGCTGAGCATTAGGACTGGAGCGGTCACGGCCTTTCCTCCATAGCAAGGTGAGGCATGGACATGCAACTGGCGGATGATGGGGACAGAAACACATGGAGACAAACACATTTGATGTCCAAACGTAAAGGGGAGCCAGGGCAGGTACTGAACCACATCCTAGAAAAGGCATTCCAGTGTGGACTTAGCTCTTCCCCTTCCAGGTCCTTCTCCGCAAAGTGAGGGGTTTGGACCCCCTGACCTCTAGGGACTAGCCAGTTCTAGCATTCGAGAGGCACTACAGTCACCAACAGTCAACAGCACAAATCTTGTGTGTCAAGTAGATGAAAGATTTTTATTTATTTATTTGTTAGAGAGAGCGCGAGCATAGGCAGGCAGAGGCAGAGGGAGAAGCAGGTTCCCCGCCGAGCAAGGAGCCCGATGCGGGACTCAATCCCAGGACGCTGGGATCATGACCTGAGCCAAAGGCAGCCGCTTAACCAACTGAGCCACCCAGGCGTCCCCGAGGATGCATTTTACTTCTAAGACAGCTGCCCATTTCCAGCATCTCAGAAGGTTCACTTACGCTCTTTTGCAATCAACCACCCGGCCTACCCCAAGGTCACTCTACTTCTGATTGGGAAATCCACAGATTAGCTTTGCTGGCTGTGGAAATTACTATAATCATGCAGAACGTTCTCCGGTTTCTTTGCTCTACGTGATGTCTGTGAGATTCATTCATGTTTTCGCATCTTGCAGTGATGTGTTATTTCTCATTTCTCGTTACAATGTAGTGCCCTTCGAATACACCAGTTCGTCAGTCTCCTCCCCGCCGGTGGGCACTGGGAGGTTTCTGCTTTGGGGCCATCCCAGCAAAGCTGCTGTGAACGACCCTCCCCGCAGGGTCTTGGTGGGGACACGGACCTCAGTTCTCCTGGGGGTGGAACTGCTGCCTGCTGGGCACATGTTGTTTTTAGCTCTACTAGATATTACCAAATAGAAATACCACGCTGGGACGTGACTTTTATGGGCCTCAAAATGAGTATAAATAAACAAGGAGATAGAGGGGAAGAGAAAGAAACATATTCCTTAATTCCCAGGGCTGATCCTTTCGATACATTTTGAGCACCTGCGGTGAACTGGGGACGGCTGGGGGCGCGTCTGCTGCCCGTGCTCAAGGCCTCGGGTTAGCCTGATCCCGGCCCCGCCGGCCGCCGCCCCTTGCAGCCACTCAGCTGAGGATACGAGGCTCTGCCAAGCGCAGCAGGTGCAGGACCAAGGCCCAGCAATACCGGGCAGTGACTCTGAAGGCTCGTTCCTTACCAGCTGCTCAGCGGCTGCGAGAGACCCTCCCTCTCGTGGAAAGAAAATCGAGCTCATGGCAACTTTCGTATTTCACACCTCAGCAACCTGCACCCAGAAAGACTTTAAAACATACCCAAGCAATTCCCTCCGGATCTGTGTGGAAAAGGCAAACTCAGGGCACGTGGGTGGCTCAGTCGTTAAGCACCCGCCTTCGGCTCAGGTGCGGGAGGCCTGCTCCTCCCTCTCCCACTCCCCCTGCTTGTATTCCCTCTCTTGCTATCTCTTTCTCTGTCAAATAAATAAAATGTTAAAAAAAAAAAAAAGGGCAAACTGAGAGAGTTTCTGAAGCATAGCACCCCACGCCGGTTGTGCCAGGCCTCCTGCCCTCGGTTCTCTGCCAACTACCAGAGCAGGCGGCCTCTCTCCCTCCTGTTTCTACCAAACAGGATGACTCCTGGGACTCTTTTTTTTTAAGATTTTATTTATTTATTTGACAGAGAGACACAGCGAGAGAATGAGCACAAGCAGGGGGAGTGGGAGAGGGAGAAGACTCTCCGCTGAGCAGGGAGCCTGATGCAGAGCTCAATCCAGGACCCTGGGACATTGGCCTGAGCCGAAGGCAGACGCTTAATGACTGAGCCACCCAGGCGCCCCAACTCCTGGGACTCCTTGAGGGAAGACCCTGACTGTGTTCTGGGCACTAGAACTTGCCTTTCTGTAGAGCAGGTCTTCTCAATCTTGGCACCACCGACAGCTCAGGCCAGAGGACTCTTGGCTACAGGGGACTGTCCCATGATTGTACGATGTCTGGCAGCATCTCTGGCTTCTACCCACTAGACTACCAGTAACACTACCGGTTGAGACAACCACAAATGTCCCCACACATTGCCAAATATCCCCGGGGGAGGAGGGCGCAAAACTGTCCCCTGTTGAGAATCACTACCGTAGAGAAAGATGTTTAAGAAACACCAGTGAGGGCGCCTGGGTGGCTCAGTGGGTTAAAGCCTCTGCCTTCGGCTCAGGTCATGATCCCAGTGTCCTGGGATCGAGCCCCGCATCGGGCTCTCTGCCCCGAGCCTGCTTCCTCCTCTCTCTCTGCCTGCCTCTCTGCCTACTTGTGATCTCTGTCTGTCAAATAAATAAATAAATCTTTAAAAAAAAAAAAAAAAACACCAGCGAGGGCGCCTGGGTGGCTCAGTGGGTTAAAGCCTCTGCCTTCGGCTCAGGTCATGATCCCAGCCAGGGTCCTGGGATCGAGCCCCACATCAGACTCTCTGCTTAGCAAGGAGCCTGCTTCCCTTCCTCTCTCTCTGCCTGCCTCTCTGCCTACTTGTGATCTCTGTCTGTCAAATAAATAAATAAATCTTTAAAAAAAAAAAAAAAAAACACCAGCGAGTGTGTTCTCTCCTTCTAGAAGGGAAAGATCAGCTTTCCAAGACACAATCAAGCTGGCCTGAGTGGGCCGGCTTAGCCCACAGTAGGCATTTTAGTCTTGGCAACCATGTGAGACCAAAACAAAAACCACACTATTTACTCTGGTAAAACTGATAAAACTGAAAGAAAAACCAAAAGGCATAAAAAGAAAATTCAGGAAAGCAGAGGTTAAGAGGAGTTGGAGGTAAGAGCAACAACGAGAGAGATACCATCTTAAAAGTTCCCGTTTGTGAGCCCACACATCTGCCATGGTTTCTTCCCACAGGGGTGACTCAAACACCAAACATGAAGCCTTAGTTTACCTCATGACAGCACTCGTCTGGGGGTCCAAGCTCCAAAGTCAGGGTTTTCAGTAAGTATCCCTCAACTCAGGTCCATCTCATTATGTGAAAATATACACACATACACAAAACCTCACCCTACTATTCTATTAAATCAGACAGTTTAAAATGCATGCTGTCCTGGTGTTTTTATTTTCTAAGTCCATTTTACTAAAAAAAAAAAAAAAACCCAAAAAACAATAACAAAAAAGCCAAACATACAAAACATTTTTAATATATCTTAGAAAATTAGCAAAAAATTAAGAAAGTTCAGCATATTACATTGTACAATATTTAAGTAAGAATGTTTGAAAATTATAAATATTTGTTCTCTCTCAACATAGGACATCATAGAAATACATTTTTAAAACTTTCTTCATGTGTAATTCCTATAAATGATCATGTCTCCCCCCCCCATTTATTAAGGAAAAGGCCTGATTATAACAAGCATTCACACACTCCTGAAATTTTCTGTACAGTAACTACAAAAGTAAAAGCAAGGGGTTCTGGCAGCAGGTTGACCCTCCAGACCATTTTAAATATTAGAAAGAATTCAGTTAGTATCAAATTACCACTCCAATGGGGCTTAGTTCATCTCTGTGCTGTCTTTGATTCCTCAGGCTCTATCAGCCAAAGCACTCGCTCCCTTGAGTTGGGGCCACCGTGGCCAGGACGTGGATCAGCGGCAGCGCATTGGGCAGAAACCCTGGCACAATTGCATCAGGGACCACAAGCTGCGAGCGGGGACGAGGGTCACAAGCTGCCAGGACGGCCAGAGCAGCGGCCGCAAGCCTCCTGGCCAGCAGCACACCCACCAGACCGGCGGGCTGGTTTGGAAGGCTGTGCTCGGAGACAGGGACCTGCTGCCACAGAGGAGGGAGAGCGGGCCACGGCCGGACCCCCGTCCCCCGCGGCAGCTGATGGCGTGGCCCGCACAGTGTGTGCACGGCCCACTTCCCACGAGCACCTGAGGGAGCTAAAGGGAATTTTCAGAAGCTGAAGTTTTCAAGGAAAGAGTAGATAAAGAGCTCAATAGTGTCAAATTTTTTTTCTTTTCAGGTGAGCCCTGATTTTCAGGCAGAGAAATCAGAAGGCTTCCTTAGTATATTGACCTGATAGGAGGTGCGGAAGGAAGGTTAGAAGCGGCAAAGCCAGTTCCCGTGTTTTTAGCATCGAGCTTTCCAGCTCCACGGGGCTGTGCACCCGACGGGGCCCTGCCCCTCGTCACCCCTCACTCCGTGCTCTTCTTCCCCTTCCAGCTCTTCTCTCGCTCTTCCAGTTCCGCCTGGGTGAAAGCCGCAGGGCCCCAGTTAGTGATCAGGTGAGGGTTTTTGGAACCTAAGGGACGAACACACATTAAGTACAGGAAGTACCATATCCTTCAGTAAACATGACCATTTCCCCACAGATAAAACAGTCACTTTCTCCTTTATTTCTCCTCTGAGGAATAGCCATCAATGTCATACCCCCCCAAACCACCAGAAGACTAATGCAAAGGGAATTCCTGGGCCTTCTTATCTATTACAGGGCAAGTTATTCAAAAGAAATTGACCCCAAACAGCTTGGTTTCTATATATTTGGGCTAATGATGACTTTTAGCACAATTCAAACACACAAATAAAACAGAAAAAAACTGGGAAAATATCTGATTACTCCAAGGAGCGTGTTACCTGGCTCTATCAATCGAATTAATCCTTCATGCTGGGCCACTTTGTCCTTCCAGCTCTTGGTCTTACTAGTTGCCATCTCCAGCTTCTTCTTAACTCCCTGGAACACAAGGAGATTTTGGATTATGCAAACACAATGGGAGCTTAAGAGCCCAGTAAAAATGACTGGGTGCTTACTATATGATTGTGGGTTATTCCAGGAAATCCTCCCAATCTCAAGAGGCAGGAACTCTTATTACCCCCGTTTTACAGACGTGGAAACCAGATGCAGAGAGCTTGTGTAACCTGCCCGAGGTCAGCTGGAGGACCTACTCACACTGCTACACACGAACGGGTAAGACCCTTGTGTAAGCATCACAGCTCACCACTCCTCGGCTCCAAACGCCCCCTCCCCTGTCCTGCGTGTGATAGCATGTAACTCTCCTTGCCAGTGGGCACCCTTAAGCTTGGTCAGTAAAGGGCACTGAAGGGACACTGGAGGAAGGGGCCCTGCTTCCAGGTTCCACTGGACCCTTCTCGATTGCTGAGAACCTGCCGCTCTTCTCAGCAGCTCCGGTGGCAGGGAGCACCCCGGGGGCTCACCCCAGTGCCCAGAGGACAGCCTCCCAGTCACAGCTCTTCTGCCATCCAGGGGGCCAAGGCCATGCTCTCTCCAAAGAAGTCGGGATCATAGCCATGGGCATAAGGGGCAAGGATCAAGGGGGACCCTCTTCCAGCTGGGTCACCTCTCTGGGTGCCCTGCCTCAGGCGCAGAGGCACGGGCTGCTTCCTGTACCTGCCATTGCTGCCTCCTTAGAGTCTTCACTGCCTAGCAGGTAATCCCCTCGTTGTGGCTAATAAGTGCTTACATTAGACCTCTCCTGTTCAAATTACTGTGTGCCTTTTGACTGGCCTTGACCTGATCCCCCTCACCACCTATAGAAACTATTACTTCTTACAGCTCGGCGAAATTCTTACTACAGCTTCTTACAGCTAAGCAACTGTTGTTCTTTCTAAATGTTTAAGTTTTTACTTTAAGTCCAGTTCGTTAACCCAGAGGGCTAGATTAGTTTCGGGGGCTGAAACGTTCGTTTTGGGAACTTGAAATTCAGGCATCACCTCGTACTGCTCCAGCGCCTGCTGCCGCTCGAGCTCCAGCTGTGCCAGCTGCTCCATGGCTTCCTGCAGGGCCCGCTCTTTCATGACGCGCTGATTCTCCAACTCCTGCTTCTCCGCCTCGGTCGTCTGAATGGCCTGCTGCTGCTCCAAGTGCCACTTTTCCAGTTCAGCCCTCTTGGAAGACTCTTCCTCGAGCAACCTGCGACACACAGCGCTCAGGATCTAACCTGCCCGGGCTCCCACACCCTGGCAGATGCCAGAGCCCCCAAGGCCATCTCAGCCACCCCGCTTCTTTCACAAGGAAGAAACGAGCCACAGACGCCCACATTCCTAAAGTTGGGAAGGCGACCCGTGCCGCCCGTCCTGCTCCTCTCTGTTGCACTCTTGTTTGAAAACAAATTCACATTTATGAGAGGTTTAACGTGCCACAAACTGGGCCAAGAGCTAAGTGTATTTTCCCAAAGAATCCCCACAATAAACTTAAGTGCTGTCAACATTCATAGTTTAACGATGAAGAAAGTGAGGCACAAAAGCTAAGTGACCTGTACCACGTCATTCACCCCGAAGGTGGGAGGGCCAAGTTGTGAAATGTGCCTGGGCTGCTGTAACAGCAAAACATTTCTCATCTCGTACAAACCCATGACCAAGGACAACGCTAACAAACAAAAGAAGTGAGGGAAGAAGGAGCCAACAGAAGGCAGACTCAATCAGCTCCCACTTGCCGAACAATCACTACATGTCACTCCCTTGACTTCTCGACTGCTAACCCGTCCGTTCTGCAAGGTGCCGTCGTCCCTCCAGATGAGGCAGTAAAAAATCAGGGTGTTTGTAAGTACATTACACAGCTAGTAGTGGATTCTTCACCAAGTTTTGTGTGACTCCAAAAGGTTATCTTTGAGTCACAGGCTGCCTATCTAAAATACCGAGCTACAGAGGCATTTAAATAAACTAAGGTATAGCCCAAACCTGTACCAAGAACAGACAGTGTGGCTAGATGCCGGCCCAGGACCTGCACCCTCCAGTGGCCTGACCTTCAGCACACTCTTCCAAAGCCAGCGGAGAAGGAGTAAAGTGACGGACTAGACGGCCTCATGTCACCACCCCCAGCCGCCCCTGGC
>RCUC01069810.1:0-23773 GCA_003697995.1 Taxidea taxus jeffersonii | reverse complement strand
CTGGGCACTGTGGTAAGCATGCCTTCAGGGAAACTGGGCCCCAGAAAAGCAAGGAGAAGACTACATAACAAATTCCTCTAAATTTGGTGGCTTAAAACAACATTTATCAAAAATTTAAAAAAACCCAAAAACTATTTTTCACCTCCCAGGCTCTATGTGTCAGGAATCTGGGCATGGCTTAACTTGGTCCCCTGACTCAGGCCGCCTCCAGGTGTTGGCTGGAGCCATGGTTTCATCTGAAGCCTCGGCTGGGAAGGGTCTACTTCCCAGCTCACACAGTGCTGGTCGCTGCCGCTCCATCACTTGCTTGGTTCTGGAAGCCTAGCTCATGGGGTTCCTTGCCACGTCGGCCTTTCCCCCGGCAGCCCACAGCATGGCAGCTAGCTTCCAGCAGAGCCAGTGAGACGGAACCCAGAGTCATCTTTGTAACCTCATTTTGAAAGAGACATCACATCACTTTTGCCACATTTTATTCATTAGAAGCCAGTCACTAGCGGCAGCCCACATTCAAGGCGTGGGCTTACGTCAGAGCACAACCACTGAGTAGTGAGGGCACACCCAGGATACCGGGGTGGTGGGGGGAGGTGGGCAGGACTGGGATTTGATCCTGCCTCTCCCTCAAGGCAGCATCTGTGCGACAAACCCCAACTACCACACACACGCGCGCAGCCTCACATACATGCCATGCACATATGCACACACGCACGTAGATATATTGTGTATGTGTATACACGAACACACACATACACATGAATTCATACACACACATCACATCCATACATTACATACACATATATGCCACACACCACATAGACCCTCCACACACCACAGACATGCACTTTAACACACACACACACGCACACACACACACACACACTCCATTGCTGGGAGGAGGCTGAGGACAGTGTAGATAAGACAATGATTACTGGGAACTGGGGTGCTGGTGTCACTTAGAAAATCATCTTGGGACCAAACATAGAATTATGGGCCAAGTTGGATCTGTTTCAAATGAAATCCTAGTTCAAGGATCCATTGCGACCATTTTTAAAACTGGAATACTTTGTGGAGTTTGGAGGAAGGAAGGCATCAACTGTGAAGCCTGGGGTTTGGAGTCACTTGCTGGCTGGGTGGGCTTGGGTAAGCCATCCTTTCTGTGTCACAGTGACGCCTACCTCATGGCTGGAAGGCTGACAGGTACTAGACCTTAAGCAAATGTGACCTCACCCCATTTCCTTTTCAGACAATTTGGCTGTCCTCAAGTAGTCACCAAATCAGCTTTTGGAAGGAGAAAGGAAGCACTACTTTATGGCTGTTGAGGGCAAGCTCCAAGATGGGATGCCGCGGGGAGGGGCCTGGGGAACATTTGTGTGCAGGTGCAAGCATTAGTAAGGGCCTGTGGTATGCATTCACAGCAGAGTGCCTGTTGGAGAAACAGAGAAAGACAGAAACAGAGACAGAGAAGGGGAGAGATGGAGAGAGACCCACCCCATGGAGCAGCATTCTGATTCACGGTCTAATCACATCCACTAGGTGGCGCTGCCTGCCTGTGCCGCTGCCACATCAGTACCAGGGCGTGGGTCCTAGGAGGCAGAGTCCCGGTCTGCCACGTACCCACTGTCCACAGCTGAACCTGTGTCCCTTGCTCTGTTCTGGGTCAGAAGTTTGTGGCCAACAGAGAAGGCTCAGCTGGAAACTCCTGCCATCAGACCTGCCAGCCTATTGGAGCACAGGCTTCGTGTTACCTTTCCCAGGGCTGCACTTGGTAATATCGGGGAGGAAGGGAAGCTTTCATTTGCTCCGTGCAAAGCATTTACACACATCGTTGCTTTGGATTTTCACAACCACTTGTCAAGTGAGGAAACAGGTTCAGAGAGGTTCAGCAACTGCCCAGGATCACAGCCTGGAGCTTGAGGAAGCCAGGCCTGTCTCCAGAACCTACTCTCTTTGTGTGCTGTCAACAGGCCCCTGACCCAGGCTTGGTGGAGGAGGCGGTGCTGGGCCTGGGGCATCAGGGACCATGTACCGAGGGAAGACTGAGGCCAAATGGGTGCTATAACTGGGGGGCATTTCTTCTCCTCTGTCTGCTGGGGCAGGTATGCTAAAGGGCTTGTGAGCCCAGAGCAGTATGAGCAGGAGCGGGCCAGCTACAGGACCCTGTCCACATGAGGCTGCAGCCTGGTGGCCCATATATGCCGCATTAGTGGCTGCCTCTGTCTTACAGAGCTCCTGCTTCTTGGGCAGCTAGAGCCCATGTCAGGCCCTAGCTTAGTTCTTTATGGCTCCTGCTTGGCCCTCTAGGGAATGTGAGTCTGTGGCCTCCTACAAGACAGGCTGGAGCTTTGGCTCCTGGCTCCCCTGTGCCAAATCCCTGTGACTGGTCATGGGTAAGAGGAGTCCAGCTGGGTGGAGGCGTGTGAGTCCCCTCCCCATCCCAGCTTCAAGCTTCCCAAGGAGCGCTGTGGAGGTCTGTCTTCTCTCTGCAGTTCAGAAGGGCAGGATGTGGAAACAGGTGCACTACGCTCAGATAGCACCTTTCACAGCATAGAGGCAGAGGACAGGGAAGGTGCACGCTGTTTTCTGGGACCAGAGCTAGACTGTTCCCTGCAAGGAATCATGGGCCCCAAGGCCACTTCACTGTGCTCATTCCCACACAGCCCTGCAGGGTAGTCTGCGCGGTAGAAGTGCTCCTGGGCTCTGGCCGCATCAGCCCTGGGCTGGACCCCAGCTCCACCACCAGCCACGTGAGCCTGGGGCGCCACCTCATCTCAGAGCCTCAGTTTCTCTTTCTGCAAATGATGAGTGTAATGATTACGTGGGATTGGAGGTATGGGCAGGTCTTATCCAGCTCTCACTCCCTCTTACTCCTTACATTTGGGCCCAGCCCCCTTGACCCACTTCTCCTCTTAGGGCCCTTGTGCTCCTTATCATCTGGACACATGCCAGATGTCTGGCTGGCTGCCAGAGAGACAAGAGCCCATTTCCTCTAATCCTCCTCCCCCAGCCCCTCACAGGGGTGGGCATTAATGAACTCTTTCTTTAAGCAGAAGGGAACTGGAGCTACAAGAAGTCATGGGGCTTGTCTGGGGCCTGCTGCCCCCCACCCCACCCTCTTTTACTAATTTTGGAGCCCTGAGCAGAGGTAGGAGCCTTCCCAGTGGGGTACAGCCAGGCAGACCAGGGATGCAGAGGTGTTGGAGCTGGAAAGGCAGCCCTCGGGAAGTGGGATGGGGGTGAAGAGGTGGAAGGCCAGGCCCACCCCTCTGTACTGCTGGAAGGTTCCTCAGGGCCCCATCAGGAAATCTAAGTCTTCTGGTGTTTCCTGAGGCTCAGTGAGGAGGGATGACCAGGACCCACCCCTGACTGGTGAGCAGCAGCGAGGCAGGGGAGGGGGGAAGGAGGAAGCAACTGTTGCCTGCCTACCCCCGGAACAAGTTCTTCGGACAGGTTGCCAGGTCAAGTCCCGCAGAAGACCTGCTGATGGAGCTATCTTCGCCCCCAGAGGAACAGCACAGGCAGGGCAGTGGCAGTGCCACCCAGGCTGACAGGCCCAACAGGGAAGGGGACTCCCAGCCCATATGTCTGCGCTCAGGGCTTCCTGGAAGTGTCCTCCATCCGGGCATGTCCCGGGCCACACCTGCTCAGTCTCCCTATTCCCAATTCTCAGCCGTCTGTGGTGAGGTGGCCACCGCTTCCCTCTCTCCTGCCCTTCTGTCTGCCTGCTGCTGCCCACGCAGCTCCACAACGGTTGCCTGCCCTGCTGGCCTCCCCCTCTCCACTCCCCAGCCAGCTGGTTGCCCAGCTTCACCTGGCTGTATGTCTGAAATGTGTGAAGTCACTCCCCTCTGCTTCCCACTGCTCTGCCCGAAAGGGGGTGAAGTCAACCCACAGTGTCCTGCTTCCAGGCCATCTGTCTCCCATGCCACCCACCCAGTCCCACTCAAGAAATAGTTGGTGCGCAATATTCAGAGATGCCCAGAGCGAGCAGAGCTGAGAGGTCCTTCCCGGTGGGAGGACAGTGCAGGTGTTGACCCAGGCCTCAGGGGCGTGACACCCCCAGACCTCCTGCCCTGAGCCCATCGTGAGGCATCCTCGGCTGGACTCCTCACCCACAGCCCAGCACTCCTGAGCATGTGTGTTTGCTCCTGAGGGCTGCTGGAACAAAGTACCCCACATACTAGAGGGCTTAAACACGAGACATATTTCCTACAAGCTGGAAGACTAGGGTGACAGGAGGGTTGGTTCCTTCCGAAGCTCCCTGTTTGGCTGACAGATGGCTGTCTTTCCCCTGTGTGTGTGCACATATCTGTGCCCAGAGTTCTTCTTCTTATAAGGACACCAGTCATTAGATTAGGGCCCACTCAGAAGACCTTGTTTTAACCTAATTGCCTCTTTACAGGTCATATTTCCAACTGGGTCACTGGGATTTAGGACTTCAACATATGAACTTGGGGAGCAACACAATTCAGCCCATAATAGCATCACAAGAGAGAAATGGATCTCAGGAACCCAGTGAGGATTCTCTCTCTACAGAAAGGTTGGGATTCTTCCCCCCCCCCCCCCCCCCGCTTTAGCCTGAAAAAGAAGGTGCTATGACCACAGGGTGACCATCAGCTCTCCTCTGGATAAGCTCCTCTGGATAAGCTCTCCTCTGGATTACCACAGAAGGGCCAATGTTAAGGTCAACTGAAGAATGGGATAACAGATGCTACTCCAGCTGGTTCTACTCAAAGATCAGAGTGGGCCAGCCTGGGTCCTTATGAAGGCTGAAGCAGGGGGACCGTGTGGCCAGTATGGTTGTACTAGGCACTGGGGTCTTCTTTATACTGATCCTGACTCTGGAACGCATGGAGTCTCTACAATCACTACTCAGTGCATTCCCTGCCACAGTACTTTCTCTAGCATTTTCTGGATCTTTCACATTTCGCTTTTCCATTCTCAAAACTCCTTCCTGAGAGGGCTATGCTGTGTGCCTTTGAGAGCTCAGACGCTTGCTGGCTTTTGTCTGCTGAGCTCGGCAGTGGCTTGGGAACAGGACATGGTAGCAGGAATCGGGACTTTTGGAAAATCACAAAAACATGTGTTTTGCTGGTGCGGTAAGCTCTTCAGTCTCCAAAGAAATCCAAATGAGGTAACAGGAATACTGTCAGAGATCCCAGGTCTGGACCCTCCAATTCCCACCTTTGTGCCTAGGAAAGATACTGACTCCTCCAGGCACGCGGCAAGACCCCGATCATGGAGAGTAACTCAGATGGGTTCTCTGGACCATGGTAAAGGCATGATGCAGTTTTGTCTCTTTTAACTTATTCAGAAATCCCACCTAATCTTAATCATGTGTGTGAGATGTGATCAACAGAGTCCTCGTAATTGACGGCAACATTGTGTGTGGCCGTGTCAAAATTTCAGGTTTGAGAACCACTGCCCTGTATTGTGCTCAGTGCTGGGGATGGAGGACAAAGTATCCCACCTATAAAGGAGTTCCAGGGAAATAAAACATGTTGAGAGAGCAGGAGGGAAAGGCGGAGGGGTGGAGAAGCAGGTGTGGTCCAGGCTAGGAAGCCCATTTTCTTTTTTTTTGAAACTTACAGGAAACTATCGACATGTTAAAGCTGAAATCATGTTGGCCATTTAGAAAGATCGTCTCAAGAACTATGTTGAGGGTGGGTTGGAAGGGAGCCAGATTAGGACTAGACTAGTTGTGCGTAGGTGCAAGTCCAGGCCAAAGAAGATGAGAGTCTGAATCACGGGAAGGATGGTGGAAGGGCGGGCTGGTGGCCGGACTGGAGAGATGCAGAGTAAATGTAGCCCATGGTGCTAACTCATCGGTAGTGGTCCACATCTCAAATGATTCCCAGGTTTCTGGCGTGGGGACTGGGTGGGTGTGATGTCATTCTTGGGAGCAGGGAACAGGAGTGAGTGGGGAGAAGTCAGTAATGAGTTCAGTTAGGGACATGGTGAGTTTGACCTGCTGTAGAACTTTCAGATGGAAATGCAGGTCTGGTGCCAGAAGGGATGGGGCTGGAGACTCGGAGGGAGATGGGAGGGCTCTCCAGGGGGCAGAGCGGTGGTGGTGGGGGACTCAGGCTCGTCCTTATAGAGGCCCAGTCCCTGAGATCATTGTGCTTCACTGAATCAACTCTGGCTTGAATCCAGTGATGTGAAAGAACCAGAGACATCATGTGCGGAGGTCAGGGAGCAAAGCTCTGTTACTCTGGTTGGGTGGGGCCGATGGGAAGGCAGCCGCTCAGCATGAGTCAGCACGGCCCTACCCATGCTCCCTTCATCCAGAAAGGTTAGACCACCCACACGAGGGCAAAAGGCCTCCTCAGGGCTGCTCAGAGCCCATGAGGGTGGTGCCTTGCAGAGAAACTGAGGCGTTAAGAGAGGGGCCTGTGATCTGTCCGGTGGTGGTGGTTGAGGGATTGTCCTGACTGCAGAGCAGGGGTGAAGGGAGCAGGTGCATTTGTTTCCTGGTGGTTCTTCATCTGAGTGGTTCCATAGCTCTTAAGAAAAAGACAGAGGAGGGGTCTACCAAGACTTACTAGGGACTTTCTGACTTTAGAGCTGTTGCTCATCCCAGAAGCCCCCCCGAGGGTGGTTTGGGGAAGCTGGCCTCCATTTTGAAAATAAGGCAGGAGTCCTTCCCATAGGAGCTGAGCCCAAGGGACCTCAGAGGTCCCCTCAGCACTGAGAAGAGATGATTCTGAGACACATCGTCCCGGTGGCTGTACTGGGAATCAGCCACTGAGGTGGGCAGGCCCTCACCAGACGTATCTCCGCTGAGTGGGTACCTTGAGACAACCTTCTCTGGATGGCGGGTGGAGGGGGTTTCAGACTTGATGTTCTTTTCCTTTCATTCATCTGCCTTTGTGGTCATGTTCCGCTTCTTGGGAGGAAGGTCTTTTTATGAAAAGAAAGTCACAAAATGGCAGATGGGGCATCCCATCCTGAAGATGAACAAGGTGGCAATGCCAAAGTCACTCATACAGCTTTGAGGTGTATGTGGTAACCAGTAAGCAACAGCACGTGATACCAGGACACCCCAGGAAAGTCAAATGCCTCCCGGGGGCCCTGAGGGCAGGTACCGTGCTGACTTTGGCATCTGTCATCCGGTGGTGATGAGGGACAGATGGTTCCTTGTAGCAGCAGGCAGAAAGCAGGGGTTGTGGTTGGTGCTGTAGACGGCCTGGTGTGGGGACAGAAAGTCAGTGCAGGACCCACGGCCGCCCTCTGAATGCTGTCTGCTAGATGATGCATGAAAAGGGAGGGGAGAATGGGGCGCGAATGGGGTGAAACCATGGAGGTGGCAGGGCCCCGGGCAGGCTGAGGGGTTTCCAGCGGTTCATCAGGACTAGAGTAGCAAAGCGGAGGCCAGGAGTGGTGGGACATCAGACTGGGGCTAAGTAAGGGCCAAGCCAAGGGATGTGGTGTTCTGAGGGGGCTTTGCTTCGCTTGGTAGGATATAAGAGCCCTCCGATGACCGCAGGCAGGAAGGGATGCCATCTGCCTTTGAGCACAACTGTTCCTACAGCAGTGGCCTGGGTGGCGTGTCATGGGTACACCCAGTCAGCGGGAAGGGCTTGGGAGAGGAGGGGATGGCCAGAGAGAGAAAGTTATGATGTAGGGCCACTAGAACTCGAGCTGAATGGGGAAGTGTTCTCTCATGGGAATAAACTGGCTTGTGGGATTAGAGACCTTTGTTCCTTCAGTGGTAGAGGTGAGCCCTGGGGCTCCGGCTCCGGGGTATGGCTCTGAGGCAGGTTGTAGCCAGGGAGTGACTCACCCTAGATCCCAGAGCTGCTGGTAACAGAGCTGCTGCTCCAACCCGGCTCTCCCTGACCCCACGAACTGTGATGTTTTCCACCTACTCCACAGTCCTACCATGTTCTACTTCTCAAGTTCAGCTACACACACGTGCACATGCACAGCTGTGTCTAATACAGTCAGGATCAGTGAGGGACTTGCTTGAGGGGACAGCCATGACCAGCATCACCCAGCACAGACCTGCCCTGCCTGTGCCCCCCTGGGGGGGGCGGGGGAGAGTGTCCCCAGGAAGGGAAAGGGGAGGGGCAGGGTCATCCTTTCACACTTTAAGGCAGGACATGTTTGAGTTTCTCTAGGCAAGGGATCATGCGTCCATCTCCATTGTCCCAGCTACGCAGTGGACGATGAAGCTGGGGATGCAGATCTCACAGAGCCAAGGGTGTGAGCGGGCAGGATCAGGTCATGTGGCTGGCACAGGCCTGGCCGCGGCAGGTGCTCTGGAAGTGGCAGGGTTCATTGGCATCTGCACTACCAGCCGGCACCTAAGGTCATGGTCTTGGTGGTCCGCACCCTTGCTGTCATTAACCCCCCTGCCTTCTTGCTCGTCCAGCCTGGCCAGGCCGCCTGGGCAAAACCCGGGGATGGTGACTGAGGAGAGCAATAATGAATACAAATCGCTCCCCGAGCACCTTGGGGGCTGTGGCTGGCGTCTCGGCTAACCAGCAGCACTAACTGTCTTTACTGCTCCCCGAGCAGCTGCCGTCAGGCCCCCAGAAGACGGGACTTGATGAAGACAGATGACGGCCTGCGCCTGGGGCAGCGCCGAGCTGCGGGGGGGCCGAGCACTCAGCCAGGGCGCTCTTCTCTGCCAGAGCCTGGTAATTGGAGGCAGGTGCTCAGTGCAATTTAAATAAAATGTTGAGTTAATAAGGACACTCGACAAGGATGTTACAAGTCCCCTGTCCGAGATTTCAACAGGAATCTGAAGACACTTGGGGCCCTGAGGAAAGTGTGACTTAATTTCTCAAGGTTTTCTTCAAAACCAAGTCAAATTATTTTTTTCAAAGGTTATTGATCTTCACTTTGGTAATTTAAACATGAGTCAGAAGTCCAACAGACATGTCTCCCTGATATGATAGGTGACGTACGCTTCAGGATGTGACATGCTAGGCAGGAGGCTGTCATGCTCACCTTTTGAGAGATCACCCCTGGGTGAACAGAGATACCTGGCCTTGAACAGCAAAATCAGGGCCCATGCCCAACTTTTCCCCAGTAGCCCATGCCCTGAAGGTGTGACCAGGAACAAGAGGACAGAGGTAAGGTAAGTCCACACAGGTCCTGTGCACCTATCCATCCTTAGGCTCAGAAACTATAGCTTCAGGTACTTAAAAGAAAATCTGAGACCCCAAGACTCCTGTCAGACCAGCAGGTTTGGGGCAGCCCCACTGGGGTGCAGGGGAAGGGCACTGCGCCACTAGCCACCGCTCTGCCCAGGTCTCTTTTAGCCCCCTGCTCCCATGACTCCAGCCCAGTGGCCTCACCCCTGCTTGTCTTGCTCTGGGGCACAGGAAGTCACCACAGGTTGGCTCTCTCCTTTCCTTGTCTCGGCCTCAGGCCCCCCAGTGCCTGGGTCTCCCCCGACCCCATCTCCTCTGGCCTGGAACCTGTGGGTAAGGCACTTTCCAAGCCCACCTCTCCCTTCCCTACTATTCTACTGGATTAAAAACTCCACTTCCATTTCCGGAAACCACTTGATAGTCCAGGAATTTGAATGTGTTTCCCAAGAAGGCAGGCGTCCATTCAAGAGGCTCTCTGGGGGGCTGAGCTCTCGCCAGTGGGGCCCTCGATGTGGGGAGGGTCTGGGCAGTTTGACGCTGCACCTGGGTGGTGGGAGACTTCTGAGGTTTTAGAATAAGTGTTGTCGCTCCCTGAGCGGCAGCGGCGACTGGTGGGAGAGACACATGTCTGTTCGGTCCAGCAGACCTGAGGATGAGTCCCAGATCTGCCTTCTACTATTTGTATCACTTTGGATGAGCCCTCTAATCTCTCCAAGCTCTGTTTCTTCCCAGACCTGAGTCAAACTCTGTAGAAACTGAATTTATTGGACGAGACCAGGCAACTGACAGAGAAGCTTGGTGCACAGGCTTGGGGGACAGGCAGGGATAGAGATGGGTGCCACTACCAAGGTCAGCTTGAAGGGTGGGGGCCCAGACCGCTGCTGCTACCACACCGGCACCATTCCCCTGGGCTGCCAACTCTGCCCTTGAACCTTGGGGGGCTCCCTGCTGGATGGTAGAGGTTAGGAGATATGGCCGAGAGGGTTCAGGGGGGCAGAAAGAGGGATGCACCTCACCTACCCTGCTTAGTTTCTGTACTGGTGGCTGCACCCTGTGTCCCCCAGACACACCAAGGTCAGTTCTCTGACCATAAGCAGGCCAGCCTTAAATACCCCATCTCCTGCAGGGGTCCCCAGGGGGTTCTGGAGAGTGTCCTGGGCCACTGGATGGTGGCTGGCCACATGGACACATTGAGCTGGACCCTATAGTCTTGGGCCATTATTGACCATCACTCCAAACTGGTTGGCAGCTGGGGGTCCTGACCAGAGGACAGTGGGTGTTGCAGGGGCTCTGAGCAGACCCCTTGCAGTGCTGCCTGGTCCCGGCAACAGCCATGCTAACTCAGGTAAGGTTGTACTCATGCAACCTCTTTTCTGGTCTGCGGGACATCTGGAGACAGTTCCTGAGCCTATGAACTCTCGCGGTGCAGGAACTCGTGTCAAGCTCTTTCGCCTAGGCAGAAATGACCAGATCTTGAACTTAGTGCCTTTACTTTCACAACCTTTACTTTAGAGTCAGCAGTAGGAAGCTCCAGCCCATCTGTCTGGGGCAAGGGCTGGACGAAGGCTGGGGAAGAGGGCTAAGAGCTGGGGGCAAGGGCCAGGAGCTGGGGTGAGGCTGGGGCAAGGTCTCTGGGCTCACACGAACTTGAGTGGGTGTGGGAGGCAAACGGGGCTCTGACTGCTAGCTGGGGATTTATCCCACCCCACGTGCCAGGGTGTGATCTCAGTCACTGAGACGGTCCCAGGCCCCTACCTTGCACCTGCCTTGTTGGGGACAGGAGAAGAGCGGGGTTCAACGATGGAGCTGATGCCTTCAAGGGACCCACAGTCTAGAGGCCCAGGAGTCTGAGAAACAGAGAACAACAGTTGACGATGTTCAGGATTACCTTGTATGTTCCCTTCTATGTTTTGCCATTTTCATGATTCAGAATCATCCTTGAATTTTAATCTGTTTTTTGTTTGTTTGTTTGTTTGTTTGCTTTTGGAATGGCAGAGTGGCAGAGACACAGACCCTCGGAACTGTCCTAAGTGTTTTCGTGAGTCATGATTGTGTCTCAGACCATATGAGAATATTACCCCTAGGCTGCTCCTTCCCTCCTGCATGAAAGCAGGGGGCCACTGAGGAGAGAGGGCTGTCATGGGGGTTCCCAGCCCGCCCTCCAGCAGCTACACCTCCAGCAGCTACAGCTTCTGTGACCCAGGCAACGGGGCCGGATAGGAGCAGCCCCTTCAGCACTTGTTTAAGCAAGACCTGTCATCTTCCCTGAGGCACAGCAGACTGTGTCATCCTTTAATTGAGCTCTCACGGGTCTTGGCAATGTGGGCTTCCTCAGCCTACAGCCCCAGCTGTGCTTTTTGACATCCCATTAGCAGAGGACGGAGAATGGAGGAAGTCTGGTCCCCTCCCCGATACTTGGCCCCAGAGTCTTCAATTAGTGCATGACACCAGCGGTCCGCCATTTCCGCCAAGTCCTGCTTTGATTTCCCCAGCACAAACAGGGCTTGGAGAGCGCTGAGAAGGGGGCACCCGGGACGGGGCGGAGAGTCCAGCAGTTCTGGAGTACGAGGCCAAGGAGGTGCGTGGTCGATGTTGCTAATCCCTTAATGAGGGCCTGGTGGCTGCTGAGGGCAGGGGTCAGGGGTGTGAGGGATGGAGGAGCACGGACCAGGCTGCCCAGAAACCCCAGGAATGCCTTACATTAACAAACCTAACCCGCCGGGCGGCTGCTCCCGCCTCTTCGAGATGCTTATGGAAATGTGCACTAATTATAGACAGAGCAACGTGGCTCTGGAAAGGAAGTGCTTTTTGAAATCTCATGGTCTCCAATGATCATATTTTAGAGCTATGACGTTAACATAAACAGTGCAGGGGAGGTGGGCAGGAGGAGAATGTGCCGGCCCAGCACGGCCTCCATGCCCACAGCCACAGGTGAAAGGTCACCGTTTCGTCAGCTCTCAAGACAACCCTGCAAGACACGTGTCACTGCCTCCATGTGACAGATGAGGAAGCCTTGTCTTGGGCCTGTAAAAAACACGCCAAAGGCTATGGGGCTGACAGAGGCAGAAGTGGGATCTGAACCTAACATCGTCTGGTTCCCAAAGTGGAAGGACCACTTCTGAGGCCCAAGAGCTGTGCTCGCCTCAGTGGAGGCACCAGGTTGGCTGGGCACCCCCTTGGGATGGCACTGCTAACACCTGCTCTGCTGTCCACTGGTGCTGGCCTCAGTTGCCCACAGGCCCAGGCTCCTTGGCCAGGCCCGCACTCTGGGGCTGGGAGCTCGTGCTGCCCATTGGGTTGCAGTGTGAGCCTCCCCTGGGCCACATGGAGCTGTCCCAGCCTTCCTTGGGGCTGTGTCCATTCCCCAGCCCTGCTTCATAGCCGCCCTGACAACTCCTTCATTCACGCCCGGCATGGATGGAAATGTGGGCTGCCCCTCCTCTCTACCCACCCTCTTTCCCGCTGCTCTATCCCTTCAGAGGGTAGGTGCTGCTCAGACCTGAGCCACTTGGCCCCCTGGACTCTGTATGGGGGGCTGCACCCACTCTTCCCAGGCCCAGGGAGCTTCCTCGGTGGCGTCTACAAGGCTGGGGAGATGGAGCCGTGCTTCTGTGTGGTTCCCCCCTGAGCTCTTGGAACATCCTTGCCTGGACTCATAGAAGCTCGGCCCCGTGGAGCTCATCTCTCCATTTGCTTAGCCTGCTTTTGTTTTCTCATTACCCTTTAAGCTTGTGTGCCTATGTGAGTATATACTATCTTTCTTCACTCTCCATTGTAAGTGCCATGAAAACAGGGACTCTGCCTACTGCTCTGTCACCATGTCCTAGGACTATGCCCCCAGCCTGGTGTACACTTTGTGCTCAGCACAGAGCTGTGGAGGAAGGGGAGGGAAGAGCGACTGCCCTCAAAGGTGGACGGCCTGCGCGTTGCCATTTAGGGTTTGGTGTAAAGTCCTACAGATGGGGTCGAGGTCCTGACTTGGGGACAGTCGCCCAAGATCACACAGCTTCCAGGTGGGGAGGTGGGATTTAACTCCAGTTCTAGCCATTTTCTTTTATTTCCTTCATTGCCCCCAAAGTTTCTAGTGACAAGCATCGGTGAGGGTTCTGACCTGTAGGCTGGGCTGGGGACCAGAGAGATCTGTGGGTTGGAAGACAACAAGGGGCAGGGTGGCAGTTCCATCCCTGTGGAGCACCTTGCTGCTTGACCCAGAGACCTTGCTCCCAAGGTGGACCCTGCCCCTGATGTTGTGGGACATCACCTGACCCTCACTCGGGGGGTGTCTGTGTAGTTTTCACAGGCCCCGGGGGCTTTTGATGAGCTGGGGGGACCCTGCCAAGGTGCATCTGAGTGTGTTCAGTGTTTCCTGGGGGACAATGGGCCCTCATTGCAGTGCGTGGCTCCTGGGGGTTGTAGGTCCTTCTGAGGGGCCCAGCACAGCCTAGAGGTCGGAGGCCTCACTGAAGAGACAGGCCAGGGAGGTGATGTAAGTTTATTAACTTGACAAATCCTTTGAAGCCCTTATGGTGTTTGAAGCTCTGGGAATATAGTCCCGTAGACAACAGACGTGAATCCCAGCCCCTGGATAAATGACATTTTAGAGACACTGTGGCCCAGCAGATAAGTGCGCAGACCCAGGTCTGAACCCTTGTTCTGCTGATCACCAGTCGGTCACTCAGGGCAAACCAGTCAGCGTCTCTGGGCCCATGTTTTCCCCATCTGTAAGCGGGGGATCTTAGTCATTCCTGCCCCATGGGATATGATGCAGACACATTAGTGTGGAAGGAACTCAGAGCAGAGTGTGGGCCACAGACGCACATGGTGACACGTACCTTGTAGTGGGCAGAGGACCTGCCGGTGGCGGGAGGCGCCAGGGAGGAAAGCGCAGAGTGGCGGAGGGCTGTGGGGGGCGTGTGCGTGTGTGTGCGTGTGTGTGTGTGTGTGTGTGTGTGTGTTTGTGTGTGTGTGTGGCGGGGGTGGGGGGTAGTCAAGGAGGGTCTCATATGTGAAGGAGGAGGGGGACAAGGATGCTCTAGAAATGTGGAAGGCACACATACATGTTCCTTCAGCTTCCGCTTTATGGGACCTGGTCTCCTTCTTTTTCGGTTTAAAAAAAAAAATGAAGCTCACACCCCCCATCCTGCATCCCACAATCATTTTTTAAAATATATTTTTTAATAATAATTTTTTTTAGATTTTTATTTATTTACCCGACAGACAGAGATCACAAGTAGGCAGAGAGCCAGGCAGAGAGAGAGGGTGAGGAAGCAGGCTCCCTGCCAAGCAGAGAGCCCGATGAGGGGCTCGATCCCAGGACCCTGAGATCATGACCTGAGCTGAAGGCAGAGGCTTAACACACTGAGCCACTCAGGCGCCCCATCCCACAATCATTTTATGTCCTCTGTGTGGGAAGAAGAGTTCCTCTCCTTGAAGGTCACCTAAGTTCCTCACCTTGCAGGTGAGGCTCAGCTAAGGAGTCACCTCCTCTCAGGACACTCAGCCCCTTGGGGTCAGGGGCTCCGTCACTGACTGCAGGACCAATGCCTCATCACCCTCTCAGAGATTCAGCCCACCGCCCTGTAAGTTCCCAGGAGTGCAGGACCACAGGGCCCAGTGGGAGAGGGGCCCTCCCGCCCCAGCATTGCCACGAGCACAGGCAAGGCACCTCTAAGGCCCCAGTGACTGCTGGCCTTCAGAGAACGCTCTCTGTTCCATCCCTCTAAGGCCCCAGTGACTGCTGGCCTTCAGAGAACGCTCTCTGTTCCATCCCAGAGCCTGTGGCAGTCAGCAGTTTCTGCCACCTCTGCTCAGCCCTGGGAATTAGTAACAGGTGCTTCGAGCGGACCCCCCGGAGCCCATCACCAGCATCCCATGGAAAAGAAGGAAAATAATTTATTCCCCCTTCCAAAAACTGTGAGTAAAGAAAAATAGGCCTCATCTTCGATGTGAGCCAACTCTCTTCAATTTGATGTCTCAAAAGAAGTGAGAAAGTGCAGGGGTTTCCTCCTGGGTAGGAGTGAAGCATGACAAGAGCCTGGAAACTTGGCAGGAATGCCCAGGATCACAGCTCTGGCATCGGGCCCACTTGGCAGAGGACCCAGGAGAAGATTTCCCATTGTCCCAACACAATTCCTTGGCCCAGAGGAGCAGGCGCACATGTGGGCGTGGCACATGTGGGGATCAAGCCTGCCAGGGAGACTTGATTCCCCCATTCCATCTCAAGTCCATGGACACCCTTCAGCATTTACTGAGCACCACAGTGTGCAGGGCACTCTCGGGGGCACTTTGCAGTGACGTGTGACCCTGGAGGAGCAAAACCCTGATCCTGCGAGGTCACGTCTGCATCTCGGAAAGAGATCCAGGTGGGCACTCTCACCTGGGAAGTGACCACCGATGCTGTGGTGGCCGCTGGGACCCTTCCTCTTCAGAAGCCCAGGTCCTCGTGTTCAAGGCGGAGCTCCCTAGTGCCCAACAGCTAGACATGAGGAATCATCCGAACGATGGGAGGCACGTTCACTGTTTGTCTCAGATGCCTGGCATCAGGGGAAGGCCCTGCAGAGGTCACTCTACCCTGTTCAAAGAAAACTGAGCTGTCATGGTGAATATTTTTCATATTCCTGAGGAAACTGGAACAGATGCACTGGGCTCCGTGTCCAGAGCTGAGGTTTCCTGTGCTTTGTGTGGGAGGGGGTGAGCAAGGTGGTGGGGTCGGGGTCCTGCAGCTGCCAGTAGGCCATCTTCTGGCCTTGGACCTCTGGCAGAACTCACCATGACTGGGGTGGTGAGAATGAGACCCCAAGCCCCCAGTCTGCCTGAAGGAGAGTAGATCCAGAGAAAGAGGGAAGATAGCAGGCAGAGGTTTGGGGCAGTGATGAGTGTGGACCCGGTGGGGGGTTGGTTCTGGTACACGGCACAGAATTCCTGGGCCATGTATGCCCTGCCCATGATCCTAGGGGAGCCTGGGTGTCACTGGCAACAGTAGCTGCCCCTGGGCCTCCTTTCTGGGGAGAATATGACCCTGATGAGCCTCCCTCCACTCTGTTCCGAGAGGAGAGGACTATCAGGGCCTTGGTGTCCTGAGTCAGGGTCCAGATTGAAGCTGCTGATCCAGGTCCAGGAGGGAGCACCAATGAGCAGGGCTGGGCAGACGTGTTGCGGCTGTGGGGCGCTCCCCTCATCTGAGCTGAGGTCAGGGTCACGGACTGTTCTGATGCCTCGCGGTGGTTTCCAGCTCTTCTTCATGAGCCTGAGCTACGAAGTGACATGTCTGTGGAAAACTGGTCCGCCTCCTCACTTGGGGGCTGGGCAGTGGTGGTGGGTGGGGAGGTTCTTGGCACCCCAGTTTAGATGGGACATTGATCTCCTGGAGTATATCCCCAGGGGGCAGGCATCGGAACACGGTGGTCTGGGGAGGTCTGAGAGATGGGGAGGAGGAGAGGATGCTGTGGACTGTCGTGGAAGGTAGAGCCTTGTTGCTGTGGGTGGTACAGGGCTCTCACCCCCCATTCAGAATGCCTGACCACTAACCTGCCATGCCTTCCCTGAGAGGTGGGTGACCCTTGTCCTTTACCCAGGACATGCTCCTGGCCTCGGCCTCTTTTTAGCCCCAGAAAGTCACAGAGCACACAGAATCTTGTAGAGAGCAGGAACTCCATTGTAGCTTCCCCTTGGGACCATCTTCTGCTGCCTTTCTGGGCCCTGCCTGGCACTCTGGTTGTGCTGACCTATGTGTTCTTGCTCCACATACTGGGAGATAGCTGCCAGCAGACATGGCCATAGCATGGCACAGGACTCCTTCTAGAACCTGCTCAGTCCTTAGTCTCATGCTTGCCTTGTTCTTCTCTTATTCCCACTGCTTTCTCCCTGGGGCCTTTCCACACCCCCGCCCCTGCCCTGGCCTGTGGCTCTCTAGTGGATAAGCTTTGCTTACCATGAGGAGGGGGCAGAAGGTGGGTCTTCCCAGAGCTGAGATCCCATGACAACTAAGAATAGTCTTAAAGGAGGAGGGATCAAGGAGTCAGAAGAAGTGACGGCAGGGTCTTAGCAGGTTGGCCCCAAAGCAGGGAGGAGCCTAGCCATTGTCTTTACCTTCAGTGGCAGTGCAGGCAGGTGGGGCTGATTCCGAAGTCCTGAGAATCTCCCTCACTCCGTGCATACATGTGCCAACCCACTTGTGTGTCCAGGCCTGATGGGAGGGACACTTCAGAGATGACATCCAGCTCTTGACATCTCCGTCCTTAGGCTTCTAGCCATGGAAGGACCACAGCAGTCATGGTCTGCAAATGGCAGGGCCTCTGTGTGGCCTTGGGCTCGGGGAGCATGAGTGGGGGTGGTCAGGTTCTAGCATAAGTAAGGAACAAAGGGATGCCACAGATGGAAGGGCAGGGGAGTCCCTCTAAAGAGGCCTGGGGGTCAAGAAGCCCGGGTTGCTGGGAGGGTCTCTGTGTCTTCTCAAAGAGCATTACAGAGGACACCTGTGGGTTTCATACCACTCACTCCTTCCACCCTCCACCAAAAAGGCCCTGCCGAGGCCCCTTCGCCCTACCAAGGGGCTGGGTATGAGGAAGTTAGTCCCTGGGCCTCAGAGGACCAGAGAGGGCTGGAAGTCCTAGGTGGCCTGGCGGGGTTGGGGGAGTGGAGCTGAGAGGCTGGACTCAGAGGGTCACCTGGGCCAGTAGCTGGGGCAGGGGTCAGCACAAGTTAGAAAATCCTTTGGGAGAAGCAGGGGGCTAGCACCCGAGCCGGCTGGCCATTGGGCTGAGCAGGGAATGTATCTCATTGTCCCCTCCACCCCCAGCCAGAATGGGGTTCCCCAGTAGAAAGGGGAGTGATCAGTCCCCCGTGTCTGGGGGAGGTCTCTGAGGCCCGAGGAAGCTCAAATTTGGGGTAAATAGCCTTGTGGATGGCAGTGCAGGAGAAATGTCAGAAGGGACTTGTTGGTACCAGATACTGACGAGTTTTCTCTCTTCATTTCCATGTGGGCCCTGCAAGCTTATTTCAGCATAAGCACATGAGAAAATAAGGCAAGGAAAGTTCCTGTCACCTGCCTGGGTCACACAGTGGCTTGGAAGGGGCCCAGTGACATAGATGTAGCTCTGTGGGTCCCCAAGCCCCATGCAGGCTGAGGCAACTCTCGATAATGGAAGGAGGTGGTCTGGGATCCACAGGACTCCTTACAAAGGGTCACTGCCAGCCAGGAGCCTGGCCAGTCTGCTGGACAACTCCCCCCAACCCACTGCCCTCCCCTTGGGCTCCCCTGTGCTCTGGGCCTAGACACGGTGCCAAACAAGGCAGGCGGAAGGGGGGTGGGGTTGGTCATTGCTGTGAATGCAGGAGAGCTTGGGTGCAGTGTCCCAGCTGGAAGGCCATGTGGGAAATTTCTGCTTGAGAAGAGCTACTCAAATGGACCACTGGGCCCCTGGGTACAAGGCCTTGTTTTCCTCTGCTTCCTCAAATGAAGAAGGGGCTCTGGGATAGGACCTGCCTGGCCCAGCAGCTCAGGCATGAACAACGGGCCTGTTGGCTGCCCTGTCTCATCCTGGGACATGCAGGCCAGGCGGCTGGCCGCTGTCCTCCTGGAGGACTAGAGCTTTCTGTGAGTGCAATTTCTTTCAAAGGCTCCTCCTGGGAAAGTGGGCACTGGGACCTGTGATCTTTCTCTATGGACTCCCTGAGCTCAGGGCAAGGAGGGGCACGAGAGTGGGTGCTTCTAGACGTGGGGTTTTCCCATCAAGGGCTAAGTGGCTGGGAGGTACCTGTGACACAGGAGCGGGGAAGAGAAGTGGGGTGTGGTCTGTCCACTGTTGTGAGTGGGGAGGGCTCTGTAAAGTGGGGTGTGTAAGGTGGGATACGCCTGTGCAGGGGAGGGGGGTTGTTGTCTGTGAGTCTGGAAGCGGGAGGCATTTCCAGAATCCGTCCTGTGGTGCTGTGGGTTGCTTGGAGGGGGATGCATGGGGAGTAGAGGTAGGGAAGTCTGTCCTCCGGTTGGTCACAGTGCCTAAAGCTTTGATTACCACAGTGAGGAGTCTGGGCTTCCTCAGGGAGGGAAGGTCCTGGATGTTTGGAAGCAGACAGTGGAAGTGTGGAGTGTGGGGTCATGTGTGATGATGGTTGGGTGCAGCAGATGTCAGGGGCCTAGTTAGGCCCCGGGGAGATTGTTCTGGTGGGGGCCTGAAGATCTGGGTCAGGGCCCTGCAAGGGGGTAAAGGGCTAGAGCCAGTTCCCTGGGGTCGGGGACAGGTCTGTGAATGGTGCTGGTAGGCAGAGGGAGTCCTCAGGAGAGGGGTCAGTGTGTGTGTGCATGCGTGTGAGTGCGTGTGAATGCAAGTGTGTGTGCATACCCAGCACTTTGGAGTTCCCTCCATCCCCCTCTGCCGCAGGGGACCCAGGTTAGTGACGCTGCATCATGAACACGACCAGCAGGGGGCGCTGTGATGCCGAGTGACTTGCGCCCCTCCTCCCTCAGCCCCTTTAGGACAGCTGGAATACATATTTTTACATTTTTGAGTGTGTGCCCATCTCTGGCATCACTTAGATAGTCATCTAGCCCCAGTCCTTGCTGACAAACTGTCTTCACCTCATCACCTCCTGTGCTAATAATACCGCAGGATGTCACACCCGGGGCAGCCTGGAGCTCCTGGACCCCTCAGCCCCTCTCATCCCTGAGGATGGCACACACAGTCCCTGAGGGGAAGACATCTGGTGCCTGGTGTGAAAATGAAGCCAAAGAAAGGGACAGTGTCCCAGTCCACACAGAACCAGCCTAGTGTAACACAGAAGATGGGGGCTTCCCCAAGGGGCTTCTCCCAGACCCAGAGTGGGATAGGCAGCACAGACTGTGTCCTCTGTCCTCACAGGCTCTGTGGCCCTGGGGTTCCCAGCAGCATGTGCTTTGCTTGAGAGTGAGGAACAACAGCCTAGGGTGGCAACTGAGGTAGGGATTGGGGGCCCTTGGAAGAGCTGCCAGGACCCTCAGGTCAAATGGTTTCCCCAGACGGGGCCACCTTGCTCAGTTATGTCACTCACTGTATTGTGAACTCATACCGCAGGAAGGGTGCTCTATCAAGGCAAAGATGGGTGCTAGAGAGGCCCAGAGAAGGGGTTCAGCCCAGCTTGAAGGGCTGGGGGTTGCCAGGCACAGTTTCCAGTAGAGGGTATGTCTGGACTAGGTTCTGAGGGATGTGTAGGAGTTGATTGGGTCAAGCTCAGTGTCACACACACATTTTCTAGGCCTGTGTAACACAGGTGGGAGGTGGGACCCGGAGTGTGGAGGCAGGTGATAGGAGCCTACAGGTCCTCAAGAGTTGAGGCGGACCAGCCCCCATGGCGTACTCAGCCAGCTGTACCCACACACAGAGGACTCCGGGGCCAATGGCAGACTCTGTGGGAGGGGGTTAACTCTAGGGCAAGGGAGATGGAGGAGCTCGCAGCTGGTCTTTGCAGCCAGCTGGGGAGGCCCTAAGTCCTGCCCTGGTGCCTCTAGACTTGATGTTCAGAAAAACCAAACTCTCAAATCTGGGCTTTTCCAGGAACAGCTCCACTTTACTGGAACTGAGAATTCCATTTGTAAAGTGGAATGGAGGTGGGGGCGTAACAGAGGGGGTGATGATAACCACCCCTGCCCCCACAGGACAGTTGTGAGGGAATTTAAGGAAGTTACCTCATTTTGTCCCCTTTTCTCTAGCATGAAGTAATTCATGTTCCTATTTTAGGGGAGAAGTGGCAGGTCAGTTGCGTTGTCACTTGTCCAGACTGCACAGCTAGAGCCCTGTGAAGCTGGAGACTGGCTCACGCGAGCTTGCCTCTTGCCGCTTGAGGGGCAGCCCCATGCTGGGCTGGCTGTGTGCAGGCAGGAATCTGCTTGGGGGCCGTGGGCCTCGGCCACTGGCGGGGAGCTCTGGTCTGCTTGCCTGAGTGGGGACAGAAAGTAGCTCTGTTAAAGCCTAGGGAAAGAGACCCAAGCACGCGTGTCAGCCACAGCGAGAGCCCTCTTGGGGCTCCCCGCAGCTTGTACCGCTTTACTGCCTCAGCTCTGTTTGTGATGGGCCGTACAGTGTCAGAGACGGGGAAGGTGAGCAGCCAGGAGCAGACAGTGGTGGGCCTCTGCATGGGGACCTTCTGAGTACCTCGATGGCTCTGGGGGTGGGGGCCAGGGCCTATGACCTAGGCAGGGGTGTAGGACCTGTGAGGAGCCCCCTGCTGTCCCTCTCAGCGTGGTCGGAGGGTTAGGGGGTGGGTGTTAGGACACAGGCTGTAAGAGGTGGTGTGCAGGTCGGAGATGTTCCGACAATGTATTTTATTTGGCCTACAGAGTGTTTCTCAAAACATGTTACATGATGTCCCAACATTTTCATATAAAAATCCAGATGTGCGGGTTCTCTTGACGAATTGGAAGATCTGGCCTCACTGTGTAAAAGGAGAGTGGTTGTCCTCTCTAGCTGCTGAAAGTTACCACAGGCCCCACCACTCTCTGTAGTGTTCCCTGTCACTGTTTATGTTCCCTGCCTGGATCTCTCCGGGCAACTCTGTTAACACAGCCCCCCACCAGTGACAGAGATGACCTCCGTGGGCCTTTGGCCCCTTGCCCCTGGCTTTCAATCTGGCTGCGGTCCTATGTGCCCTAGAGAGGAGCACGGGGGACGTGAGAAACATCCAAGGTCCTTGGTCTAGCAGACTGGTAGCAGTCAGGAATGAGGGTGGGCGCCAGGAAGAGAGGGATCCCCCATCCTCCGAGCCAGCAAGTTAGGGGGTTTGGGCTGGGAAGCTGTTGTGAGTAGCCACCGTGGGACCCAGGGGGCCGCAGGCAGCTTGGCGCCTGGCTTCTGTTTTGCGGGCAGAGAGAGGCCAAAGCTGATTTGCCCCAGCCACAACGCAGACACAGGAAAACTCTTTCCGCCCCGAGAAAGACGATACAAAGGGTAAAATGAGGCTCCTGAACTCTCACAAGCTTCCAGACAGATACCAACAGACATCTGGACATCTGAGCCACTGTAGGGGGAGGCAGGAATGTGGGAAGGGGCCAGGGAGCGAGCACACACTCTGGGAGGAGCAGGGATGGCTCTGGGGTGTCAGGTCACAGCCCAGAGGTGGGGCTGTGACCTGACATCCTGACAGGATGAGGTCAGCCCTGGGCAGGCACAGCTGAGCAATGCAGTGAGCCCCACCCTGGCAGGCCCCCTATGGCCTTGGGCACAGAGCAACAGCTGCCAGGGGGCAATGAGCTTGAGGTGATGAGGTGGGGTGGAGAGAGGGGAGAGAGACAGATGCAGAGGGAGACAGACACTGTTAGAGATAGAGACTCGGAGACAAAGACAGCAACAGAGAGGAAAGACAGACAAAGAGACAGGGACAGAGATAAAGAGAGACACAGAGAAAAAACAAAGATAGAGAGCCACAGACCAAGAGACAGATTGAGAGACAAGAAGGGAAGCAAGCTGGATGTCTGTGATGGGTGCAGCTGGGCATCCTGGACCCCTGGGCTCCATCCGGCCTTGGAGCCAGGGGGGGGGCCCACCCTGCTTCACTTCCCGGCAGAACCGTCATCCCTGCCTCTTTCCAGCCGGCCTCTGCGGGCTCCTGGCCAGGGCAGGGAGGGTCCTGTGCTGACAATGCGGCAGGTACTGGGTGCTTGAGAACTTGAGTCAGGGCTGCTGCCAAGGGGTCCCGGCATGTCAGGGAAAGCCCCCGGCCTCCGCCCACCCGAGGATGTGCTGGGAGAGGACCACTGATGCTTGGGTGGGCTGCTTGCTGCAGATGGCCAGTAAGGAGGGCGCGAGGCCCGAGCCTTTCTCTGGGCAACAGGATCCTGCAGGAAGGCCCAGCCGCTTCTGTGAGCTCAGCCCACTGGGAGCGGTCTGTCCCCGAGGACCCACAGACCTGGGCTGTGAGATGTGTCAATGATAAAATCAAAACCATATTTTTCTATGTTGGAAGAGGGAGCCGTGATAAATCTGGAAAGTAATACATATCAGGGCTCTGCAGACCACTTCCCGGCATCTCCCAGCAGACGGGCTTCCTGCAGCCAGAGCGGCGCACCCCAAGGGCGTGCAGCCTGAACAGGGGGGCTGTGGCAGTCCAGGAAAGTGGGGCCGTGGTCAGGGACACCGAGTGCATTTGATTAGAGGCTGGGGATGGGGGGCTCCCAAGTGGATGGTGTAGAAGCCCATCAGCAGGCTGTGTGGAGGGAAAATGCCCCCGAGGGAGCTGTGGCCAAAGCCAAACTAGGGTTCTTCCCAGTGCGGTTTTCCAGTTGCTTCCAGATCTGCCTTCGCCAGCTAGGATTCAGAGTAAGGTATGCCTCCCCCACAGATCTGTTTCCCCAGCTTCTCCAAGATGGTGGTCACTTTTCTCTGGCTCTGGCATTCTTGTGAGCAAGCTCTAAGGCCGTGCCCACTGCTTCCTTGGAAAGAAAACCTCTGTGTCCGGGGGTTCCTCCACATCATGACTCAGCCTGAGGAACGTGAGGGACCAGACTGAAAAGGATCCAGATAGGCTGTAGTCCACTTCTTTTCTGTGGCCTCTGTTGGCTGGAGAGACACATAGAAACCCCCTCTGAGGGAAGCCCCAGTAAGGGAGATCAGAGTATGTGGGTGCAGAGCCTCTGGGAGGGTGGGGTCTCTGGGCCATCCTATGTTTGGACACCGAGCCCACCCTGTACTCCTGACCCCAGGCCCTTT
>RCUC01069806.1:0-15343 GCA_003697995.1 Taxidea taxus jeffersonii | reverse complement strand
GAATGTGTGCTGGCAATTACTTCATATCCATTGATAGCTATCTACCTCATTTTTTCTTTATTATGACATGATATGCCATTGTAAAAAGTTGCCATATTTTATTTAATTCAATAATGATGAATATTTGGGTGTTTTCTATTTTTCATGATTTCCAAGTTGCACTGAATATATTTATTCTGGATGCAATGTATTTGTGGGAGTAATCTCTCAAGGACAGACATTAGAGAATTGCTAAGTAAATTGTATGAATATTTGTAATATTTGCTATATTATGCAAAATTGCCCGGCAAAAAATGTGGAGAAATCGCTATCTCACTAATATACAAGATTCTCAGTTTTCCCCTACACTTTCACCAACATGCATTATTGGGTATTTTTTTAAAGATTTTATTTATTTATTTGACAGACATAGATCACAAGTAGGCAGAGAGGCAGGCAGGGAGAGAGGGGGGAAGCATGTTCCCTGCTGAGCAGAGAGCCCGATGCGGGGCCGGATCCCAGGACTCTGGGATCATGACCTGAGCAGGAAGGCAGAGGCTTTAACCCACTGAGCCACCCAGGTGCCCCTGCATTATTGTTTTTTAAGATTTTATTTATTTATTTGACACAGAGAGATCACAAGTAGTCAGAGAGGCAGGCAGAGAGAAAGGAGAAACAGGCTCCCTGCTGAGCGGAGAGCCCAGTGCACAGCTTGATCCCAGAACTCTGAAATCAGGACCTGAGATCAGGACCTGAGCCGAAGACAGAGGCTTAGCCCACTAAGCCACCCAGGCGCCCCTCCAACATGCATTATTAGCAAACATTTTGCCAACCTCCTGTGAGCAGAAGGGAAAACTCCTTTTAAATTTGCACATCTTCAATGGCTAACAGCTGTTTATAGTATTTTTTCATACTGTGTCTGCTCATGTTATCTATTTAAATAACTTTGATATTAAGAATTACTCATTTGATTTTTATAGCAAATATATTTCTAGGTATAACAGTAATTTTGAAACAAGCCTCCAAATTCTGGGTGATTAACACAATAGAAATGTATCTATTCTTACATAGCAACTTACTTACAACTCACATGACATGTAAGTCATATAATGTGTGTGTTTCACAGATTAGGTTCTGTTCTGTCTCAGGACTATTATTTTTTTCTTCAAGTAAGTACAAAATTTAACAGTAATTCTTAGTAAGTGAATACGGTTTATCTATATTGATCATTAGTTTGGGTTTACTTCTTTCATCACATAAGGGAATTTTATCTAGGAAACATGACTGAAATTGCTGGATTAATAATTTATATGCTAAAGCACAGCTGTTATACTAAACCAGAGAATTATTGTTTTTCAAAATTTATCCTTATTTTACCTCCCTTGTGAAAAAAAAAATTTGAATTTTTTTTCTAGAAATATGTGCAGTAGTTTCAGTTACACTGGGAATTAACTGATTTCCTTACTTGACTCATATCATAATTATTTAAAATATTTTTAAAATAAGTTATAGGTGGAGTGCCTGGGTGGCTCAGTCAGTTAAGCATCTAACTCTTGATTTTGACTCAGGTCATGAGCTCAGGGTCTTGAGATTGAGCCCCATGTCAGGCTCCAGGCTGGGCATGGAGCATGGGTTCTGCTTAAGATTCTCTCTCTCCCTAAGGGCACCTGGCTGCCCCAGTTTGTTAAGCATCTGCTTTTGGCTCAGGTCATGATCCCAGGGTCCCTGGATTGAGCCCCTCCTCTGGCTCCCTGCACAGGGGGAAGAGTGCTTCTCCCTTTGCCCCTCCCCCACTCCCTGCTCCAGCTTTCTAAAATAATCTTTGCATAATGCCCTCACCACGGTCCATTCATGTTGTATATGTCAGAATTTCATTCTTTCTCATGGCTGGATATTTCTTGGGGGGGTGCATATTTATCTATAGATATAAGAGAGAGAGAGAGAGATACAGATATATATCTATATATGTACAGATATATCTAAATCATGTATATATATTCATATACACTGTGTATGCTTATATATACATATATACATATACTATGCATGTATACATACACATACAAATATATATAGTACAGATGTGGTATATATATACTATTCATCCATTGATGGACACAGGTAGTTGCCATTTTTTGGTTGTAGTTGAATAATGTACAATGGACATGGGAAAGCAGTTATCTCTTCAATATCTTATTATCATTTCCTTTGGATATATAGCTGCAAGTGGGATTGATGGATCATACAGTAGTTCTATTTTTTTTTTTTAAAGATTTTATTTATTTATTTGATAGACAGAGATCACAAGTAGGCAGAGAGGCAGGCAGAGAGAGAGGAGGAAGCAGGCTGTCCGCAGAGCAGAGAGCCCGATGTGAGGCTCGATCCCACGACCCTGGGATCATGACCTGAGCCGAAGGCAGAGGCTTTAACCCGCTGAGCCACCCAGGCGCCCCAGTAGTTCTATTTTTAATTTGGGGGAGGTCTCTATACTGTTTCCAAGTAGCTCCACCAACTTGCATTCCCACTACAGTGCAGAGGGTGTTCTTTTCTCCACATCCTCAATAACATCATCTTTTGTCTTTTGAGGGGAGCCATTCTAACAACTAACTGTAGGTACCCTCTCTTCACTCCAAATTACCCCTCCTAAGAGGAAACAATTTAAAACCCTTTTAATTGTCTCTTCTGATATTTATATCTATATTTCTTATAATGTATTTATGTTTAACTTTATTTTAATTCTACCATATTTATATTCAGTGTTACATTAGTTTCAGGCTTACAATATAGTGATTCAGCAATTCCATCTATTACTCAGTGCTCATCTTCACCTCATCACCTATTTCACTCATCCCCCCCACCTACTTCCCCTATGGTAACAGTTTGTCCTCCATGGTTGTAAGTCTGTTTTGTGGTTTGTGTCTTCTTCCTTACTGTTTTGCTTCTCAAATTCCACATATAAGTGGGTTACCTGGGTGGCTTAGTCGTTTAAGCATCTGACTTCGGCTCAGGTCATGATCCTAGTGTCCCACATTGCGTTCCTTGCTGGGGGGGGAGGGTGCCTGCTTCTCCTTCTGCCTGTCATTCCCCCTACTTTGCTTGCTTGCTCTCTCTCTCTGACAAATAAATAAAATCTTTTTAAAAATTCCACATATAAGTAAAATCACATGGTATTTGCTTTTCTCTAACTGGCTTATTTTGCTTAGTATTATACTGCCTAGATCCACCCATATTGCTGCAAATGGCAAGATTTCATTTTCTTTTATGACTAAATAATATTCCATTGTATGTGTACTTGTGTATATATATTAAGATATAGATATATATATCTATATATATCTCACATATTTGTCCATTCACCTATTGGTGGACAGTTGGGCTGCTTCCATAATTGGCTTTTGTAAATAATGCTGCAACACACAAAGGGGTGTATATATCCTTCGAATGAGTGTTTTTGTATTCTTTGGGTCAATACCCAGTAGTGCCATTACTGGATCATAAGGTAGTTATGTTTTTAATTTTTTGAGGAACCTCTATACTGTCTTACACAGTGGTACACTAGTTTACATTTTTATCAAAACTACACAGGTGTTCCTTTTTCTCCCATCCATTTCTCACATCCTTGCCAACACTTGTTCTTTCTTGAGTTTTTAATCTTGCCATTCTGATAGGGGTGAGGTGTTATCTCATTTAATTTGTATTTCCCTGATAATGAGTGATATTGAGCATCTCTTCATGTGTCTGTTGCCTAGCATATTTATTCAAACTACCTTTTTAATATGCCTTGTGCTTGTGGTCATAAAAACTTAAAATTCTACAGTCTTATCTTCCTTTTCTTATCTGCTTATCCATTATCTTAGTCCCTTTGGGCTGTTATAACAAAAATACCATAGACTGGGTGCCTATGAATGACAGAAATATGTTTCTCAATATTCTTGGAGGCTGGGAAGTCCAAGATCAAGGTGCTGACAGATTCCACGTCTAGTCAGAGCATCCTTCCTGGTTCATAGACTGCTATCTTTTAGCAGTAATCTCACCTGGCAGAAGGGCAGAGGGATCCCTCAAGGTCTCTTTTATAAAAGCACTAACTCCATTCACAAGGATTCTATACATATGCCCTAATCAAGTGCTAAAGGCCTACCTTCAGATACCATCACAGTGGGCATTAGGACTTAACAGATAAATTTGGGGAGGACACAAACATTCAGTCTATGCACCCATAATGTTTTTGTCATGTGTATACTTTTCATATCAATGTAGTGACTTTATACATTCTATTTCTCTAACAACCCTGATAAAATAAATCATTTTCCTGATCACTGTTCAATTATGCATTATGCTGTGTTGTTTAATTGCATTATTCAATATAATCCTAGTTAAAAACTTATGACCTAAGGATTTTGATATTTGTTACATATGAACAACTGAGGCATTCCCAACAGTCTCATCAAATGGTATACATCAAATCCTACTTGCTGAATAAATTAAAAATTAAAAAATTGAAATATTTATATTTGGATGTAGTAAAATCAAACTATGTTTCAAAGACTTAATATAATCATATAATAAAAATATGATAGTACCTTATGATTGGTTTATGAAAGCTTTCTAGAGTGAAAGAGTTTCTTTCACTATAGATTCCTCATAGATGGTATTTCAATATCAAAATACAGCTATGATGACATTTCCTAAATCAACATATCTTCAAGAACATTCATTACTCAATCTCTAGTAAAAAGTCCTACTGTTCTTTGGATGGTGTGCATTATCTGCATTTACTATCTTCTGTATCCGTATTTGTTAAATCACTCCCAACTACCATCTTCCTTCCCCTTTATAAAAATAAAAGGCATCTTTTTTAATTTGCAAATGACATATCAGATAAAGGGCTACTATCTAAAATCTATAAAGAACTTATCAAACTCAACACCCAAAGAACAAATAGTCCAATGAAAAAATGGGCAGAAGACATGAACAGACATTTCTGTAAAGAAGACATCCAGATGCCCAACAGACACATGAAAAAGTACTCAACATCACTTAGCATCACTCAGAAAAACCACAATGAGATACCACCTCACACTAATCAGAATGGCTAAAATTAACAAGTCAGGAAATGACAAATGTTGGCAAGGGTGTGGAGAAAGGGGAACCCTCCTATACTATTGGTGGGAATGCAAGCTGTTGCAGCCACTCTGGAAAGCAGTATGGAGGTTCCTTAAAAAGTTGAAAATAGAGCTACCCTATGACCCAACAATCACACTACTGGGTATTTACCCTAAAGATACAAATGTAGTGATCCGAAGGGGTACGTGCACCTGAATGTTTATGGCATCAATGTCCACAATAGCCAAGTTATGGAAAGAACCTAGATGCCATCAACAGATGAATGGATAAAGAAGATATGGTGTGTGTATATATACATACATATACATACATATATATACATATATATTTTTATTGTATATATATATTATATTTATTTATATTTATTGTATATATATATATATATATATATACACAATGGAATACTATGCAGTCATCAAAAGAAATGAAATCTTGCCAAAGACATGGATATAACTATATAACTAGAGGGTATTATGCTGAATGAAATAAGTCAATCAGAAAAGACAACTATCATATGATCTCCCTGATATAAAGGATTTGAGAGGCAGAGTGGAGGGTTTGGGGGGTAGGGAAGGAAAAAATGAAACAAAATGGGATCGGGAGGGAGACAAACCATAAGAGACTCTTAATCTCACCAAACAAACTGAGGGTTGCCGGGGGAGGGGGTAGGGAGAAGGGGGCTGGGTTATGGACATTGGGAAGGGTATGTGAAATGGTGAGTGCTGTGAAGTGTGTAAGCCTGGTGATTCACAGACCTGTACCTCTGGGGCAAATAATACATTATATATTAATAAAAATAATTAATAAAAAATTAAAATAGAAGGCATCCTTTCTACTCCAGGTTCTTCCTATTTCTGGATGACTCACTGTCTTTGTGAACAATCTTGTCAACTCCTTGACTTCTCCATTTATAACTTCTTCATCTCTGGGAAAAGCTTTTATTTTTCTTCCACTTGCACTACATTCATCCATGACCACACCTTAAACATTACCATCACCCACTGAACTATTTCATTTGCTCCAACCATCTTAATTCTCCAATTATTTTACCCCAGTAAGTTACACCTTTTCTTTACATAATTAAGACTACCCATTTCATTATTTCTCTACATTGTCCTCCCTACCCTTCACTTTCCTTTCTCACCTAACTTTGTGGACATTTTTCTCAAATCCATATTTGCCAACATCCAAAATTCCATTGTGTATTCTAAATTTAAGGAGACTAATTAGGAGTTTATTGCAGCAATCAATCCAACAGTCATTGAAGATAAAAAAATTTTTAAAGATAAAATTTTATAAATTCAATGACTGAATAAATGTTATGAATTACAATATTGTATCAGAAAACTAAAATTCACAGTGATCTTCATTTTCCCTTCCTTATGTTCCCATGCTCTAATCATGTAGAATTTTCATTTTCATCCATATGTTATCCCTGTCTCCCCCATTCAACCACCCAACTTGACATAGCTAAATTATTATTCATATTTTAAGTTTCAGATTTTAGATAATGACATTTTCCTGACCTTGAAAAATGAATAACATGCTCTTGAATTTGCTGCACTGAACCTTGTAGTCTCCTATCAGAATAATGATGTGATGCTTTATTGTAAACTTTTTTCCCTCCACAGAACTGTAAATTTCCTAAAGGCAAAAATTTTGCTTGACTTTGTCTATTTGTTGGTCTCTTGGATAAGAGTACCATGTCTAGCACAGAGAAATCATACAATAAAATTTTATTAAGTGAATAAATAAGTAGATTAATTGATTCACCAGCATTAGCTCAGTATTAGATTAATAAATAAAAAGACAACAGAACCCCTTTGATAAGAGAGAAATTTAAGATTTTAAGTGTAAGAAATCTGCTTTAGAAGTCTTAGTTAATGGTTTAAAAAACAACAACAAAAAAAGTAAGAGCTCCATCCTTCAAAGATTCAATTTCCACTAGTTTTCCTGGCTGGTCTGGTTGAGCATATGGCCAACCCCATGATACCAAATTCAAATACTGAAACTCCCCCTAGTGGGCTTGGAGAAACAACCCCGCACTTGGCCATCTCCCACCTGTGTCTTTTGGTTTCCTTCTGGATATCTGGAAGCTGCAGTCCTTCTATTTGTGTATGGAATGAATTATATGCAAAAGGCTTGTGAGTCTTTTGAGTTTAAAGTATGTAACCTAATAAGGTATTTTAGCCACGTGAAATACCTAAAATTCACTTACGCTGATCATTTGGTGTCATATGTCCACAAAACTTAAACACCTTGCACACATTTTACTTTATTCTATCTAATTCATTCCATAAATGGACACAGTTCCTAAGGATATCAAATTCTTCTAGAGTTAGCATTTTTGTTTGTTCTGATTTAATGGCACAAAATCTAAACTACATTATCGTTTTATTTTGTATGGTAAGTTTCATTTTTATTTAGTTAGTGGAAATGAATGTGTCTTTTTAATACACCTTGATTTATACTTTGAAATAAAGTGTCCTAATCTGACTAGCAACAAATGTCTGCTTGCTTGTTTCTAATACTGTCTAAGGTGGTTAGGATTATAGAGCAGCAAATGTTTGTTTACAGTGAGAAGATTGATTTGGAAACATAAACAGTAGAATGTAAATCAATCATACATTCAATTGTATGTAACTAATAGTGTTCATGGGGACAAAATATAAATGATGACTTCTTTGTAAAGCAAATGCAATTATTGTAAATTGTATAAAAAGATGAATTTATTTCTTATAAGATATAAGCAGTGTATACATCTGAGACGACCTTAATCAGCAGCAGAATTATTGAACAAGGCAAAGTCAAGTGTTATAGAAAGAATAGTCGCCAAGAGTCCACAATCTGTGATATAATGTAAGTTCTGCATATTCACTATTTTAGATCAGGTTCTTCCAGAATTGCCCTTGAAATGAGGATTTGCCTCAGTTTTCTAACAATGCACATTAACAGAGCACACAGACAGAGGAGCCAAATGATGAGTAATGAGGAGTAGAAACCAGTAGAAACCAGAAAAGGGAGTTGCGGAAGTAGGACAGGAAAGCAAGAGCTGGGGGAGGGTGGAATAAGTAAGGTTTTAGCCTTAGGTGCAAAATGCAAGGGTGTGGCATGAAACTCACTAATCAAGATCAATAATATTAAACTGATAAGAAAAGATACTACAGCTTCTCAAAGCAAAGGAAACAATCAAACACCCTAAAAGGCAACCTACTGAATGGGAGAAGATATTTGCATATGACATACCTGATAAAGGGTTAGTACCTAAAATCTGTAAAGAATTAAGCAAAAACTCAATACCCCCAAAACCAAATAATCCAGTTAAGAGATGGGAAGAAGAAATGAATAGATCAAAGAAGACCTACAAATGGTTAACAGACACATTAAAAGATGTTCAACATCATTCGTCATCAGGGAAACACAAATGAAAACTACAATGAGATGTCAATTCTCAACATATTAGAATGGCTGAAACTAACAACACAGGAAACAACAGATGCTGGTGAGGAGGTGGAGAAAGGGAAACCCTCATATACTGTTGGTGGGAATGCAAAATGGTGTAGCCACTCTGGAGAACAATATGGAGGTTCCTCAAAAAGTTAAAAATACAACTTATGATCCAGCAGTTGCATTCCTAAGTATTTACCCAAAGTATACAAAAATACTGATTCGAAGGGGCACATGCACCCCGGTGTTTATAACAGCATTATCAGCAATAGCCAAATTATGGAAAGAGCACAAGCATCTATCAGCTGAAGAATGGAGAAAGACGAAGTGGTATTTATATATAATGGAATACTATTCCGCCATCAAAAAGAAAGAAATCTTGCCATTTTCAATGACATGGTTGGAGCTAGAGTGTATTATGCTAAGCAAAATAAGTCAGTCAGGGAAATATAAATACCATATGATTTCACTCATATGTGCAATTGAAGGAACAAAATAGATGAACACAGGGGGAGAGAAAGAAGAAAGAGAGAGAGAAGCAAACCATAAGAGACTCTTAACTATAGGAGAACAAAGCGAAGGTTGACAGAAGGGAGATAAGGCAGGGTATGGGCTAAATGGGTGATAGGTATTAAGGAGGGCATGTTTTGTGATGAGCACTGGATATTATATATAAGTGATGAACCACTAATTTAGTGGCTCCTGAAATCAATATTACATTATATGTCAACTAACTAGAATTTAAATAAAAACTTAAAAAAAAAACAAAAAAAAACACCTGGCTGGCTCAGTCAGGGGAGTGTACAACTTTTGGTCTCAGGGTTTTGAGCTCGAGCCCCACATTGGGCGTGGAGATTAATCAAAAATAAAAACTTGTAAAAAAATCAATTATACTCTAATGCCAGATTATACATACATCAAAATTAATACCAAAAAAAGGCATGATGAACAAAATGTCAATTTTTCAGTGAAGGTAGGCTGCTGTGTTGTTCTCTGTTTTTTGACCCTGTTCTATTATGCAATAAGAATAGCCATTTCCATCAGCCCAGGGTTCCCAGCCCTCCTGCCCAATAACCGTGTTGGCAGCTGGGAATTTTATGCAAAGAGATGGAATAAAACAGGACTTTATCTATTGTCATTTCTTAACTGTAAAGCTTATATTAACTTCTACTTGGTTTAAGAAATAGGAGAGTATTTTGGTAAGTATACATATGGGTACACAGTTTTCCTTTTGCCTCAGGCCTCAAGATGGGTCAGCATAGTACGGAAAAACTGAAATATAAATTACACATTAAAGTCTGTCCATCTTGAGATAAAAGGGCTGAGATTGTATCTCCCACACCAACAAAGCACTGGCAATGGGCCAGCTCCAGCGGTGGAGTGGGATGAAGATTCCCAAGCACTTCAGTTTTTCTGTACAGACACCCAAGGACAATCCTCTCAAGAAGGTTGCAGGTGTAAGCCTTAGCAGCAAAAAACACCCAGACACTGTGGGGGGCAAAAAAAAAAAGGGAAAAAAAAGAATCTAGCTGGGGCAATAATTAAAATTTTTTAGGTCTCCACTAAACCTGTCTTGTGACCATCAGCAAGCAACTTAAATTCCCTACAGGTAATTTCTATCTTGATCACCTCAGAGGTTTGATATAAATAACAAACATAAGGAAGTAGATTAACTCACCATTCTAATTCAGTTATTTAACAATGTCAGTTAATAAAGGACAGACTTAGGAGCCAGCACATGAGCCTAAAAGTGATCTGAGTAATGACACAACATTACATATCACACACAGTGAAACACACACAATATTAATCACAGTGACTCTCGTTTTCTTTCTGAGATCCTAGTTCTTATTACATTGAATCAATATTACATAATTCAGTTGTGTGGTTTCCAAGCTCTTGCATAATAAGAATAAACAAATAAGAAGAGGAAGAATAGATCGCTCCAGATAGATCTGCAGAAAAACAGACAGCTTGTATGGACAGAAATACGATGTGACCATCTGCCAGAAAAGTGTGAATTGCAAAAATGCTAAAAATCATATAAATGACCCCAAGTATCAAATCAATTTGTAGTCACTTAGTATAGATGTGCACATGCAAACACATGTGTGTATCCATCATCTGCTTTATTTAAAAAAAAAATTTCATTAAACTTGCAAGAAATTATTTTAAATGACATAGAATATACTAAAGAAAGGAAGAATAGCACAACTGTCCAGCCAGGGGGATATCAGGGAGTGTGGTTTGTACAGTAGAGTCAGAACTGAGCGATTTTTCCAATCATGTCTTCCCGCACTGTGCCACTGTGCTACCAGACCACCCGGCCACCTCCCCCATATCCAGATCCAGCCGAATACAAGCTTCTGGGACCTGAACTGAGAGATGTGCACCATATTCATTCCAATAGAGGGTGACGTTTTATTGTGGCAAAAAGCAATAGAAGCTGTGGGTTGTGTTTGTGATAGTTTGCTTCAGTAATAACCGGTGATTATGAGACTGCTTTAGATAATGGAGCAGACACTGAACAAAATATTGCATATCTACAGGAAAAAAAAAACCAAAACCCTGCTTTATGGGGACCTAGGGTTTTATTTTATTTTGTTTTCTTTTTATCTATTCAAGACCTCTCAGGATTATTTAACTTAACGAAAGGTTAAACTGCAAGTGGACAGAGCCTTAATCAAACTTGCCCGTTTAAACATCAGGCAACTTGTTTTTTTGCCATTTTGATCTGGTAGGCATTACGGGACTGTTACTATTTTGGAGGGATAAGCAACAGAAATCAATTCCAGCTAGCCAATGCAAAATGGGAATTCATTTAGAGATTTAGAGATCCTGGGGTCACTCACAAAATTTAAAAAAAAGAAAAAGAAAAACAGCTGACATCCACAAAAAAAGTGAGGAAATAGGGCAGTCTGGAAGATCCACACAGTAGGAAGTAATTCATGTTATTTGGTTTCCATGTCTATGACAAATCATTTTTTACCTAATAATTCTTCCCATGTATGGCTAGAGATCTTCAGAAACCTTGACAGACTGCTCTATAAAGACTAGAGAGAAGGAGAATGAGGTAACAACTAGAAAGGAAACCAAAATGTGATAACCAGAGAGAAAAGGAAGTTGAGATGATGTTGTACAAATCTGAAACAAAAGTAAAAAGAAACAAAAGACCAAAAATGTTTCAAATAAGTCTCTCAAAGTTTTATATGCATGTTGGTGAGACAGCAGCCATATGCAGTCCACAGCAGAGGAAATTCTGAACAATGTCCAATAACATCATGTCAGAACCAGGGGTAAAACCAGAGTGAAAGGTAAGCAAGTCAGAAGCTATTATGAGAGCTCAGCAGCAATTTGAATTCAATCTTCTTGTCAACGATAGCATAAGAGTCACATCAGGGATCCACATCACACCATATAGAAACTGATGTTAATACATACTGTTTGAGTCATCAAAATACTTTTTTAAGTACATGAAGTATGTGCTGCCTATTAGAGTGATTTCTATACAAAATAATTATTTTAGATATTACTTAAATAATTATGTCCTCATATATTTGGAAAATTTTGTGATCCAAGGAAAGTTTTCTCTCAGAGTTATGAATACCTGAAACAAATCATATTACTGGCACAGTATGTGCACCATATGGAAAAATTGCTATGTCAAAACTGCACAGATAATCTATAAAAATATCAGGGATTGATAGCATTATCCTGCTACACAACATTTAAATTCAATGTTTAGAAGTCAATGTACCTCTAGTAGCCTATATTTATTAATTTTCTAATAAATTAATACAGTAAAATATTTAAAACTGATATAAATGCCAATAGCTTTTGTTATACTAAAATTAAAAACCTGTCTCCTCCGCAAAGAAAAAAGGAAATAAAAGTTTGCAGGTCTATCAAACATTCCAAGGTGCTATGTCTAATGAAGACTGTCAATTTCAGGACACTTCTACATATTAACTATATAAGTATAGGCAAATAATTGATGCAACACTGTTTATTTGAGCAGCAGCTTAATTTACTTACCAAAAAGTTAGCAGCATGTTCTTCCTACCTGCCTCTTCCTGCCCTAGCTCTCTTAGGGTCTCTGTGTATATTAGCTAATTAGTGTGATTTCCAGGTATTTTGACAGCATGTGAAGGATTCATTTATATAATTTGAATTGAGGACAAACCATATATATATATATATATATACATATATATATACATATATATACATATATAATTTGCATATATATATGAATGACACAGTTCATTTAATTAAAATAGCTGGTACGTTTTCCCTGTGTGTGTGTGTGTGTGTTTACTTGTTTTCCCATTCATTAAGTGGCTCATGGCACCCAAAACCTTGTTTAGGTAGACCTGGGGATAGAGTTCCTATTCTTTTTCCTGGAAAAACACAACCATGTGAAATCCTGTTCTAACCACTGCTATAAAGGAGTACATTAAAAATGCAGGGGCTTTGTTCCCATCCCTTTTGATTCAGTAGGTCATTAGGTCATTTTGATGGACACCAAAATTTTAAGAAATCATCTATTCATGGCAGAGAAAAATCCAATTGCTATTTCCAGGGAGGAAACCTTTCAACATCATCAGAATTTGACTAACACAAAATCATATCTGCCAGAAAAATGATCTGTGATACTGTCATAACATCTCTCTCTAGTATTTTGCAGAATGACCGGCAAGCACCTCAAAACACCATAAATAGGAAGGTTTTCAACATGATTTCCACAATACCAGAAAACTTGTTGTATTTCTGCATTATTTTCCTCCTTGTATGCATGTTCTATCTTCTTAAATACCCTGAAAAGACACTTGTACAATTTATTACCCTGACCAAGCCTCCCCATATTTTTATTCTGCACTTAAGTAGGATGCCTTAAGCATAATATATCTTATCCATGCCAGATCAAACAAATGTCAGGCTAAATGAAAAGCCAACTGCTTGCCTCTGTGCAGAGTTGCAAGAGAACCAATCAGCATGTATTCTGTCAATACTAAACTAAATTTAGACCTAAGCAGCCCAAGTAGTTGCCCTGGCTGCTCTTATTCCCATTGATTAAAGGTGTTTAAGATCTTTAATCGATTAGGATCAAACTACTTGAGAATAATTTCAAGATTAAATTTTCTAAAAAGTATTTCAATATGTGTTCATGAGTATACTATCAGATAAAAATAACTTTCTTGCTTCCATTTACAAGGAGATTTCTACTTACCTACTATGGATTTAACTATTTCCTGCCAATTTCACTACAGATCTTGTTGTTCAGTCATTTATTCATCAATTAAATAATTAGTCAATGATCTAATATTGCAGGGCACTGGATTGGTACTTGAAGTTTAGGAGAAAAAAGGAAAGACACTCTGTCCATTAGGGCCACAAACATTAGTGCAAAGACTAAGCAGTTAAGGATGGCAATATATTATGATAAATGTTCCAACAGTATTGTGTTCAAATTCCTAAGAGGACATAGAAGAAGATCATTTTGCTCAAACCAAGGAAAATAAGAAAGAATTCTGCAAAACAGAAAAAAAAAAGTCATCTGAAGTTTGGTTTGAAGCCTATTCTGGAGTTTTTCAGGCAAGGTGAGAACAGAAGTGAGAGAGCAAATGTCAGGAAAGGGGAGCAGCTGTAACTAGTGGAAATGCACAGATTTTTCAAATATATTTTGAAGGAAATATATAGACATTGGGGAACTTTAAGTAGGAGAGTTTAATGATCAGAGTTACATTTCAGAAAGATTACTCTAAGTCCTCAGTGCGGAGTGAATTGGATGGAACTGAGGGTATGGAGGGCTGAGGGCATGCATTAAGTCCGTGAGGAGAGTCACAGGAAGACACTGATTGAGAGATGTTAAGAAAACAGAAAAAGGGAAAGGTGAGAGAAATGGAGAAATCAGGCATAACTTCTAGGTCTCTGCTTTTTCTGGGGCTAGGAAACTATGATTCAAATTTCTAGACTTCAGTTGTAAAGTAAATAAGAAAAGACAAGGAAAACAATGCAATAAGGAGAAAGAATTGAAAGATTACTATCATTATAACACATTTCATGTGACTAATTAAAACTGATCTTGGTTTTAGTTTGAAAACCAGTCTGGTCATCAGTAAAGCTAGGTAGCTATTTAGTAATATTGATGAAGCAGAGTCTACCATGGTTTACTAAACTGAGAACCAGCAGTGCATCCATTAAACAATATTAAGACCCCAAAAGGTCTTTCTCATTCTCCATAAATGAATTATGAATAAAACAAAACCAAAAGCTGTTTAAGAGATAACAAGAATTAAAGAATTTGCAGCAGATGGTACCAGCTGTGCACATTTAATTCCAGCTCAAACAATCTGCCAGTTAGACAGAACTGCTTTTGCATGGGAAATTGGAGTGTCTCAGAGCCAACGAAGAAATAGGGGAGTAGTCTTTCATTAGTTTCAAACCTTTTATTATAATTAATGTTAGTGGACAACGCTTCTTTCTTTGTACCATGTGCATTTCCTCTCTTTCTCTGGCATATATAAACATACACACATACACGCACCAATGTTTCCATCAATTAAACAGTAAGTTAAACCCAGAGAGTTGTCTAAATATTATATACCAGGCATTTGGCAAATATATATTAAGTGTATAGTAGAAAAAGGGTTTATTGTAGACATTTTAAAGATACATTTTTAAATCTTAGCATGTTTCAATGTATTTGTAAAGACATTTACTGTAAATAACAAAGCAAAGGGAAAAGAAGCAGCAATAAATGTCACAAGATAATCTATAGACTCAAAAAAAA
>RCUC01069805.1:0-14670 GCA_003697995.1 Taxidea taxus jeffersonii | reverse complement strand
GGATGGCGATTGGGAGGAAAGGAACAGCCAGGTTCTGTATTCATGAGCTTGGTGGTTCATATCAGGGGATCCCCACACATGCTGCTTTGATGGTGGCCCAAGGGTTAGGGGCACATCTGGGAGTGTGGGGGCTGGCCTGGGGTGGGGGCGGGGTGGGGCAAAAGGGAATGCTCTGCAAAGCTGGTCAGAACAGTGCCATCTCCTCTGTGTGACAGAAAGCGACCATGTCCACTCCCACTCACTTTTCTCTCTGGCCTTTGGGGCCTTTGGCAAGGGAAAGAGATGAAAAGACCATTTTGTGACATGCCTTTCTAGCCTTTTTCCAATTCACCTGTTTTGTGCCGACAGCATTAACTTCCATGTATTTCACCTGGCAACCCACCAAATTTGTCATAGCAAACCCCATTCTACATGAGCGAGCTATGGAAAGGATCTAAGTCTCATCGGAAAAGTGAGGAAAAGCACAAAACTAACTTCAGAGATTTAAGAATTAAAGGAAACAGGCATATTTAGCACAATGTCCCAAAATAATTATGCCAAGTAAGCCACGTCTACCATCTAGTGGCAGCATTCAGTAATGCCAGATTTTGTTATTTAAAGAAGGATGAAAACTAGTTCAGGTCAGGTGGGCAAGTCCCAAAGGATGGCACATGTCAGTGCATTTTTCTCTGCCCGGCTTCCTTAGTGGAAGCTCCAGAAAACTTTTCATTATTGATGTTGGAATCCTTTAAAAGTTAGTTCCTTGGGGGACACCTGGGTGGCTCAGAGGGTTAAGCCTCTGCCTTTGGCTCAGGTCATGATCTCAGGATCCAGGGATCAAGCCCCATAATGGGCTCTCTGCTCAGCAGGGAGCCTGCTGCTCCCTCTCTCTGCCTACTTGTGATTTCTGTCAAATAAATAAAAATCTTTAAAAAAAAAAGTTAGTTCCTTGGTTATTTTTTTTGTCAGGTTAATTAAAAAAAATTTTATTTGGGGCACCTGGGTAACTCAGTTGGTTAAGTGTCTGCCTTAGGCTCAGGTTGTGATCCCAGGGTCCTGGGATTGAGCCGCATGTAGGGCTCCCTGCTCTGTGGGACGTCTGCTTCTCCCTCTCCCTCTGCTTACCACTCCCCTTGCTTCTGCTCTCTCAATCTCTGTCAAATAAATAAATACAATCTTTTTAAAAAGATTGTGTTTATTTGTATTTATTTATTAGACAGAGATCACAAGTAGGCAGAGAGGCAGGCAGAGAAAGAGGAGGAAGCAGGTTCCCCGTTGAGCAGAGAGCCTGGTGCGGGGCTCAATCCCAGGTCTGGGATCGTGACCTGAGCTGAAGGCAGAGGCTTTGACCCACTGAGCCACCCAGGTGCCCTGAGATTGTATTTATTTGTATATTTTAGAGAGCACACATGGTGGGGGAAGTAGGGGCACACGGAGGGGGAGAGAACCTCAAGCAGACCCTGCACTGAGCATAGAGCCCTATGGGGGTCAATCCCACGACCCTGAGATCATGGCCTGAGCCAAAACCAAGAGTTGGAGGCTTAACAACTGAGCCACCCAGGCATCTGGGTCAGATGAATTTTCTGCTGGCATGGCATCAACCATTCTTTTGGAGTCTCCTATTTTCTTGGGATTTTTTTAAAAAAACTAAGCTGCTTTGAATTGGCTGTTTTGTCAAGTAGATCTCTTCTGTCTTTTTCTTTGTCTCTGTCTACCTGCCTGCCTGTCTGGCTGTCTCCATCTCTCAAGTTTTAATATATAGAAACTGTGCTCAACAGCAGGTCTAGGTTTTGTGCGCGTGAGGCTTGCACAACTTAAAAATCATCCTTAAGAAAAGAATGCAAAATAAACATTAGGTACAGTAAGGGATGTGAACTTGCATGTGATAGGAAAGGGCTTTGAAGGGCGTCTGTGCAAGTGAGAGGCTTACGTGTTGTGACTTTTGCAAGCCATCCTCCTTTGCTCAGTATGTCGGCTGGTCTCCTTTCCTGGTGCAACTGAGCCCCAGTCAGACTCTCAAGGGCTACGTTGTTCCTGCTTTTTGCAGTTTACAGAATAAACCACGTTTTCTTCTCGTTCTAAAATAAACAGCCACGTGAAGACCTGTCCTGGTTTTTTCTCCCCCACCTGTTGCTGGAAACAAATTGTGTCATTATCACTCTGCGACAGTGACTTGCCTGGGACACTGCCTGCTCTGGTTCAGGCCAGGACCTGAGATTTCCTTCCCACATGGGTGTCTCAGCTCACTGTTGCCAGGAGGTTATTGCTATGGACTGAATGTTTTTGTCTCCCCCAAATACATGTGTTGAAGCTTAACCCTCAGTGTGATGGCATTAGGACGGGAGGCCTTTTGGAGGCATGAGAAAAGAGTCCTCACGAATAGGACCTCAGAGAGCTTCCTCCCCCCTTCTGCCATGTGAGGACACAGCGAGAAGATGGCCATCTGTGAACCAGGGAGTAAGATCTCACCAGACACCAAAACTGCCAGCGCCTTGACCTTTGACTTCCAGTCTCCACAAGTACAAGAAATTAATTTCTGTTGTTTGTTTGCTACCCGGTCTGGGATATTTTGTTATAGCTGCCTGAAAGGACTAAGACGCCTGCATAGTAATCGGAAGGTATTACTGTCATCTCCTACTGAGGGACAAGGAAATATCATATCCTGTTTATCCATAGTCTGGTAAAATACAGTTTTTGGTTTTTGTTGCTTTTTGAAGCTAACGAGGTAACTAGTTAAGACATTTTAAGCAGGAAAGGTGCAGTCAGCTTATGGAGAAGGATTGAGAATTGGACACTCAGGACCCTTCTATCCCTCCACGATTGCTTTCCAGCGGGTGAAGTCAATGCACACCTTTTGTATTCTGTGTTTTACTCTAAACATTTGGCATACTTCAAAATGGTCTTCATGATGTTCAGTGGGTGCATAGTTGCATTTATGTATTATAAGTGAATGAAATATACCCCTATTGAAAGATGTGTTTCTGGTTTTTAATTTTATAAGTAAGATTGGAATATGCTCTGCTTTTAAACATAGCTATTCATACATTTACATATTCTCTTATTTTTGCTTCTGCTAGATTATTCTCGAGGAACCTGAGTGGGATTCCAGGACAATAGCTTTGAAGATATTGCTGGGTATAGTCATAACAGTTTCCTATAGAAATGTACCAGTTTGTAACTGTAGAATTTCAATAACATGCTGGCCCAGCCATTGTGGGTTCCCTAGTCTTGGGCTCACAGTGCATCTGTGAAAAATATACTCTCTTTCCTCCCTGGTGTAGCCCCGTTGTGCTTATGGCTACTTGTTAGTTCCAAGGAGGAGCAGGCATAGTCTGAAGAAAATGAGCCAGAGTGGCTTCAGGATTTAGAGGAAGCAGCAGTGTGTCCAGCAAGGGAAGTGGGGAGAGTAAGGGGCAACTCTGCAGAGTGAACAAGTGACCCGACCCCTTCCCCCACTCACCCCAGAAAGTGAGCTGAGGAGGCATAAAGATGCAGGTCCAATTTCAACATATGTAGGGCCTTGGGCGAAGTTCAAGTGGTGGCCCATATGTCATGTGTCTAAATATTTAAAATTCATAAGTCAATCAAAATGTTAAGTAAGATGTGTTTGACCAACTTTGACAAATACACCTTTATAACAACTGAGAAGGACAGATGTGAATTTAGTATTCTGACTCCTTGGCAGTCTGCACAGGAATAGGATGATGTAAGGAGAGCTGGCCCAGCCCCTGGTTGTGAGCCATGAACCCTTTTTCTTCTCAGCCCTGAGCCATGAACCCCAGATATGTGGACTCCTGATCCCATAGAGCTAAATTCTGCCTGTGCTCCACTGCAAATAGCCACTCCTTAACCTCATCTCAGGCCTTGGGGTGCCTCTCAGGAAAGAGCACACACAGGCCTTGGAAATAATGTTCAATGTCATTTGGGCAGGGGATTCTGTGATCCCAGGTACCTGGAGAAGAATCTAGAGAGAGAGGAGCCAGGTGGGCATGGACTCTTGGTGCTATGGGTAGCCCTTTAGGGAGGGGTAGGTAGAGTGAGGCCCTCTTAGCATGGAGGCTAAGGCAGGGGCCCTTCTTGCTCAGGGTTAAGGGAAGTACTGGTAAGAACTTTTCTGGATAAGGTTAATTACCCCAGAGAAGACCCAAAGGTACTCAAGGGAAAATCCATTTGCCTACCAGCTTGGTCTGCAGTAAAGCCCACCAGGCAAGTAGCTCTTCTATACCTGGACAGTTTTTAATATGAATGAACAACTGAGGATCACAAGAATTTGAGAATGACCTCTGTTATAAAAGAAAAATACTGAAAGTAAGAGGAAAAACAAACACCTCAAAGAACATATAAACAGTGCAATGAAATTAAAACTTTAAAGAAAATATTATTAATAGTATCAGGAAAATCCTGGAGACAAGACTAAGATACTTCTAAAAAGGAAAATTAGAGAACAGGACAGACTACCTCAAAATTAAAAACATGAATGCTGGAATTAAAAATTCAGTAAAAGAGAAGGAGCATACAGTTGAAGAAATCCTCAAAAATGTGGAACAAAATAATCAAAGAGATTAACAGATTGGAAAAGTTGAGAAAATTAGAGGATCCATTTGGTGGACCAACATCCTAACAATAGGAGTTCCAGAAAGAGCAAATGGAAAAAACTATGGGGAGAAAGTGGTAAAAAACATGAAACAAGAACATTCCCACAAAACAAAGAACAGCATTTCTAGGTGGAAAATACTAAGGGAGTGTCAATATAATGAACGGAAAAGAACTCATACTGGGGTGCCTCATTATGAAATTTCAGTGTATTGGGAATAGAGAGAAGGTTCCAAATCTTCCAGAGAGTGGGAAAAGAAAAGGTTATATATACAAAATTGATCATTTTCTCAATGGCAACAATGAAGCAATGCCTCAAAATTCTGAATAAAAATCATTTTTAACCTGGAATTATATATCATGTGTGTCAGACTGTTGCAAAATTGTCCACAACACTTACTTATATGTTGGTGTTCATGAGTGACACAGCATAAACTCTGAGTCTAAGGCTAAAGAGACCCTATGGTTTTTGCTCTTGAACTCTTGAATGCTACGCTAACATGGCCAGTGGGAAGAAGCCAGGTCTACCTTACTGGAGGAGAAGCCACATGGAGGAGATATGAACCATCTCACTTGAAGTCCCCTAGGCCAACCATCTGACAGCCAATACATATTACCAGGTTCAGACAGAGCCTATCTTAGTCCAGACAGCCCCAGTCAAGGTTCCAGATGAGTACGACTGCAAGAGTGACCCCAGCTGAGCCCAGCCCAAATTGCAATCGAGAACAGATAAAACAGTTATTGTTTTAAGCTACTACTTTTTGGGGTGCTTTGTTATGAAACAAAGACTAAATAAAAGAGAAATCAGTACCAAGGAGTGAAGTGTTACCATCATGAAACCCCAAAATGTGTGGCATTGGTTTTGGAACTGGGCCGGGGAAGAGGCTGGAAAGGTGGTGAGGAAACTGCTATTCCAGGAGGCATGTAGATGAGGCATGGCTAGCTTCTCAGATACCACACCTCTGATCCAGAGACCTGTGACCTAAACAGACAAGTTTTCTGCTGCTTAAACACCTAATCTACAATGGTAAGACTGGATGGAATAGACACTTTCATTCAAAAAGAACGGGACTGTGAGACACACAGCAGTCACTGACTGAACTCCAGACAGGAGCATGCTGCCTGTTGTTCCTGCTCTGGGGAGTAGGGTCCAGTTCTGTTCCCTGTCATGGTCCCCAAGTTTGCTGTTCTCCAAGATTCTTAGCTGCACCTTCTGATAGATCCTTACTTTCCCAAACAAAATGAAATGGAAAAAAAACCCCAACAAACAAAAAACAAAGGCTCCATGTTTAAGCTGAATAGCTTTATTAACCTGTTTCTTATCTACTGCAGGTTGGAATTCCAGAGGTTTCTTTTTATTTTGAAGAATTTTAGTTCCCTTTTAGTCCAAATTTGCTGTGATTTCATCAACACAACTATCTTAAAAACTTTGTGGATTTTCTATGAATCTTATTAGGATTTACTCCATGTTCCAAACACTATATCCATAATTCTTTCTCATTCGGGTCTGTTAGGTTATGGAGTAACAGCTTTAGGATTCTTGGAAACCCCTTTCCTTAAAGGAGACTATTTAGTAGGCACTGCCTTAAATCTTTCTGCAATCTTATCAAAGGGTCTTACAGCCACATTTCAAAATTGATCTTTACCAAAGTCAATCACTAGCTGGACAGACTGGGGGTGAAAGATTCTTTTATTTTATAACCCAGCAAAACTTAGGCCTTCTATATTTCTGCTAAATTCTGCTTGCAAACAGAATATCTTATTATATGCAGTTAGAAGCACCTAACAGATACTTTTGATACTGTCGAGAGCTCCCCCAGCTAAGTCGCTAGTTCATTAGATACATTTTCATTTCCCAAACTACTGGAGGCAGTTGGGTAGTCATTTTGCCAATTGTTTCACTGCTACATAACACAGCTAACCATGTTCCGGGTCTTCGGTAGTAGTCGTCTTACCACTTTTCGGAGGCTAGACCTGGTTTCTTCACATGGTAGTCTCAGGTCAACATTCTAACAGGGTGAGAGCAGAAGTGGTAAAATTTCTTGATCTCTCATTTCAGAAATCACACAAAGCCACTTTCAACATATCCTATTTGTCAAAGCAAGTCACAAAGCCATGGAAGAAGTAGAATAGTCAGGTTGCAAAATGGTGGGACTAAAAGGAGTGGGAAGAATTACTGTGGCCATTCTTGCCAGCAGAACAACCACATTGAGACAAGTGTGAGGATAGAGAATACAAATACTTCCAGACATAAAAGTGATCAAAAACTTTTCTTTTCAGGAAACCACTAGGGTACGTATTGACAAAAATGAGAGTATAAGTCAAGAAAGAATAAGACAAGTGATGGAACCAGGGGCTCCCACACAAGAGAGAAGACAAGGAACTCTCCATGAAGATAGGGCTGAGAGAGCCACGTTCCAAATGAGAGCAGGAGCATCAAGGACAACCAGAGGGGTATCTCTGAAAAGTCTTTTTTTTTTTTTTTAAGATTTTATTTATTTATTTGACAGACAGAGATCACAAGTAGACAGAGAGGCAGGCAGAGAGAGAGGAGGAAGCAGGCTCCCTGCAGAGCAGAGAGCCCGATGTGGGGCTCGATCCCAGGACCCTGAAATCATGACCCGAGCCGAAGGCAGAGGCTTTAACCCACTGAGCCACCCAGGTGCCCCTGAAAAGTATATCTTAAGAGAAAACACAACACTGAGAAATTATTTGACAGTAGACATTTCCAGGGCTGTTGCAGGATATGGGAAGACCTAACCAGCTGTTCAGGAGAAAAAAAAAAAGCAAGTAAAAAAATTGAAGCAAATATAAAATATAACTTCAGAAAAACAAAAAGTTGTTCAAGAAATGTCATGTAAACAAGTGCACTACTTGGCACAAAAGTGAACAATATTAACATAATCATTTAAAGAAATCATTGAATAAGAATTTAATTAAAATTGTGAGAAAACTATTTTGAGAAGATGAGAAAGGGAAATGGTCTGTAATGAAGCAAAAATCTCATTTTGTGTGAAAGAAAACCAACGTATTATCTAAAATTCATAGTTCAAAATGTATCTGTGTACTTATATTGTTTAGAAATAGGTGCCTCTTTAAAGAAAAGGTGCCTCTGAGAAGTGGGGAGGGATGGTAATGGTGGGATGGGAATGGGGGTTATAAAATAGGGCGTTGATTTTTTTTTGTTATAACTTCTTTTTTTTTAAAGACTTTTAAAAAAGATTTTATTTATTTGACAGACAGAGATCACAAGTAGGCAGAGAGGCAGGCAGAGAGAGAGAGAGAGAGAAGCAGGCTGTCCGCAGAGCAGAGAGCCCGATGTGGGACTCGATCCCAGGACCCTGAGATCACGACCTGAGCCGAAGGCAGCGGCTTAACCCCCTGAGCCACCCAGGCGCCCTTGTTATAACTTCTTATTACTCTTGACCTTTTAAATTAAAAGAAAGCATTATATTACTGTAAAAGAATGATTTCAAAAAATAAGTTGAGGAAAAAACATTTACTACTATTCAGGAGAAGAAAATCATTGCTAAAAGTAGTCTCAAGGGAGTGGTTGGGGCAAAAATCCTTAAAAGAATTAAAGATAACTTACATAATTAAAAATTTTAAAGGTTTCACTTTAGTGCCAGTTGCTGTTAGAAGTTTTGAGACTAAAACTGAGTAAGGGAAATGCCAATCCTGGAAGTTTATAGTTTAGGAGAGCATAGGTAAAATATAGATAAGCATGTATGAAAAGTTCTACAATAGGGACATGTAGAAAGTAGTCTGAGACCACAGAGCAAAGAGAGACAAGCCTCATTTGGGGTTGAGCTGGAGATGGCTTTCTAAAAGAGTTCACCTTAGAAATGAGTGGTAAAGGATAAGTGGGTTCAGGTGGCCAACTAGATAGGGTAGAGCATTCCAGATTAGAGAAGCTCACCATGAAAAATCCCAGTATGTTTGGGAAAGGGTAATATATTCACCGTGCCTTGAAACAGGGTAGGAAGCAGGGAATGACCAGGATGAGCCTGGCGTAGTAGACTGGGGAAGATCTTAGAGGTTCTTGTGAGTCATGCTAAGGGAGGTGGCATGTAAGAATTTTACCCTAAGGTGTGACGCATTAAATGCGCATCTTAGAATGATCACTGGTTCCAGAGAAGCCAGTAGAAGATCAAATTTGGGATTTGCACCTGAGGAAGGGAGACCCACTAGAAGACTAGACAGGAGGAAAGAGGTAAGAAATATTTTAGAGACTGAATCAGTGATACATCATAGTGACCAGCTGCAAGAGAGAGCAGTCAAAGATGACTCTCAGGTTCACTCATCCATTAGACATCTATTGTGTGCCTTTTCTGCAGTGGGCTCTCTGCCAGGCACTGGCAGGGGACATGGGGAGTCATATGGTTGAATATATTTTGGTCATTGCCTTAGAGGACTTTTTCATTTAGTGGGAACATAGGAATAAATTAACAGTGACTGTAGCTGTGATGCCCTATTCTCAAGAGGAGAACAGATTCCAGAGGGACTCAGGAAGAAGCTCCCAAGGAGGAGAAAGGAGGAGAGCCTGGAGAAGGTAGAGCTGTGGGAGCTATGGAAGAGAGTTTGCGGAAAGGATGGTCCATGGTGACAGATGCTGCCAAGAAAGTGGGCAAGGGACTGAGGTGTCCCCTGGATGAGGCAGTTAGGATGGCATTGATGATCCCAGAACGGCAGGGGATGCCCATCAGGTGTCGCCAGACGTGGAACGAAATGCTGGTGAAGGTACGGAGAAAGGAATAGTTCTTTCAGAGGCTAGTCTAGTCAGGAAGTGAAGAGATCAGCCAGTGAGAGGCAGGCTTTGTAAAGGTGCAGTTTGAAGATGGAAACCACTTGGGTGGGTTTTTTTTTTTCCTTTTCTTATCAGGACCAGCTACCTAACATGTAGAGCCTAGCGCATAATGAAAATGTGGGGCCTCTTGCTAAATAATTAAGACTTGTAAGATAGCAACAGCAGAGCACTAAGCCAGTGTGGGGCTCTTCTAAGAGCAGGGCTCTGTGACTGCGCTGGTCGGATGCCATGAACCCAACCCTGATTCTCAGGGAAAAGAGCACAGGGAGGAAGGAAGAATGGGGCTGCTTCAGTAACAGAGCCTGGTCCCAGAGCAATTGGGAAAAGGGGGACTCAGAGTCTGGTTGGAGGTAGAGCCTTCAGCGAGAGAGAAACAAGGCTTTGGATCTACTGAGATGTGGGAGACAGAGGATGTGGATGGAAGATGGAGAGGAGGGGGTGCTGGAGACATGAGTTTGCGTACTGAATCATCTACAGGTAGAAGGGGTAAATGGGTCACCGAGAGTGGCCCTGAGCTCAGCAGGCATTGGCAGATGGGGCAGAGACAGGAGCCAGCCTGGGACTGACAGGTAGGTGAGGCCCAGGAAGTGGTGTGGCAAGAAGGCCCCTGAGAGGGTGGGTGGGGATTCATGTTGGGACAGTGATGAGAAATGGGGTGGTGGGAAAGACTGGTGGGCTCTCTCAGTGATGAGGGAGTTGGGGATGAAAGTGGGAAGGTAGGAGGCGCCTGGCAAGGGAGTAGAACTTGGGGGTTTAGTATTCTGGCCATGAGCTGATGGGGAAGTTGGAGTAGGGCCTGCCCAGAGGACTCATTCAAAGAGTTAAGGAGAGTTAGGAGTTCTTCTGGACTGAGCAGAAGTGTCATCGATCATTGTCATTTGACAATGACATGGGGAAGTTGGAGTAGGGCCTGCTCAGAGGACTCATTCAAAGAAGTAAGGAGAGTTAGGAGTTCTTCTGGAATGAGCAGAAGTGTCATCGATCATTGTCATTTTAAGACTAGGCATAAGTATTGCATGGGTGACAGGGAGAATCCATGGAGGGGGAAAGCTTCAGGTGCTGGTGAAGGGAGCACCTGGCTGGCGAATTCCGCGGAGCTTGCGACGCTTGATCTCAGGTTGCAAATTCAAGCCCCATGTTGGGTATAGAGATTACTTAAAAATAAAATCTTGAAAAAAAAACAAAACAAAACAAAAGGTGCCAGTGAAGGGCCTAATATGGGACAAGGGTTTCTTTCCTCTTGAAACCAGAAGAAAGGGTGAGAGACGACTTAGAGCCATCTTGTAAACAGACGCGGATGTTAAGAGCCCTTCGGTATTAGCCCAGGTACCTATGTGAGGTAAGAGGAACCAGCGACTTGGCCACGACCTGGGAAAGGAGAGAACCGTCGAATTCTTACTGAAAACGGAGGGGGTCGCCCTCGAGCAGCGAGGAGAGCGGCGGGGTGCGGCGGCGGGCGGGGGGGTGGTGGGAGAGGAAGAGTCCCGGGGCGCCCGCCTGGCCGCCGCGGGCTGCCTGCAACATTTTCTTCCACGTTCCTCGGTAGCAAGAGGGTCTCTAAGCCTCCGCCGCCCCTCCGCAATTCGGTGACCTCGTCCGCAGCTCCAGTTAGGGCTTTCGGAGACCGAATTGGTCAGGAGGCTGCAGGGATACAGAGGGTCAACCAGTGCCCACCAAGTGGCCCCGGTGTCCTGCCCGGCGCTAGGGTCCTGGGGCAGAACGTCGCAGTCCCCCAGTCGTCTCTCCTAGCACCCCCTGGAATTGTCTCTTAGGAGCTGCCTGTGTTCCCCGGCTCACCCTTCTTCCTTTAAGCTTCCTCCTCCCAAGAGAAACCTCGCGGCCACCCTTGCCTGGATTCCCGGTGACTGCCACCACCCCGCTTGCTGCCTGGGGCGGGCTCCCTCGCCCGCAGGTGCCCAGCTGGGAGTTTTCAAATCCAGGTAGCAAGAACCCGACTCCGCCTCCTTCATCTGGAAGGGGTTAAGTCCTCTCCCCGATGCGGAAGACAGGATGGCGATTCCCTCCAGTTCCCCGAGCTCGGAGGGGTACAGCTTCGCGGGTGCTCGCTATGCCTAGCGGCGCACGTGCAGCGGGCGGCCCCAGCGGCGCCTGTGCTGCGGGAGTCAGCCCGCGGGGGATCCCCGCCCCGCCGCTGCCGGCAGCGGGTTTGGCGCAGGGCTGCGGATGCCGCGCGAGCCGTTCTCCCTTTCCCTTTCCCCGCGGCAGGTCCCGCGGGTCGGGGCAGTGGGGCCGGGCGCTGGGGGCCGGAGAAGGGGAGGAGCCGGGGAAGGAGGGGACACAGGGGCCCGTGGGCCCCGCCCCCGCCCCGCCCCCCGCGGCCGGAGCCCGGGCTGCAGCCGGGCGCGCCGGAGCCTGAGAGCCCGCGAGCCAGTGAGCGGCTGCCGCGGCCTCCCCTGCTCGCGGTGTGACCCCGGCGTTCCGGCCCGCGGCCCCGCCGATCCCGGCGCCCGCGCTCCCAGGGGCAGGGATGCATCATGGCCACGCTGGCTTGTCGGGTGCAGTTCTTGGACGACACGGACCCTTTCAACAGCACCAACTTCCCCGAGCCCAGCCGGCCGCCGCTGTTCACGTTTCGCGAGGACCTCGCGCTCGGCACCCAGCTGGCCGGGGTCCACCGGCTGCTGCGGGCGCCGCACAAGGTACGGTCGACCGGTCCAGGCTGGGTTTTCTAGACTCAGCCCCTGCTGCGGAGCGCGCGGGGGTGGGGGCGCAGCGGGCAGGCTGGGATAGGCGCGGCCCCCCGGGACAGGCGCCCAAGGGCAGACCTCCCCGCTCCCGGTTGGGCAGAGGGGCCCCGGGCATCCGCCTGCTGGCGCGGGATCTCCGGGGCGTGAGAGGGGGACAGCCCCGCGCTCCGGCCCAGAGCGGGCGGGGCCGAGCAGGTGCCGCGCCGGCCGGAGGCGGGATGGAGAAGGTTCCCCGGCGCGGGGCCGTTAGCTCTGCTGGGTGGGCGGGGTGGAGCTGGAAGCCGGCGGTCGGCCCTGCCACCTGGGCCGAAGCTGAGCGGGGCGCGGAAAGAACCGGGGCCCCGGGGACTCAGGTCTAAACCTCTCAGGCCTCTGGGGCCGCTGCGGGCGGCCGCGCGACCCTCGCGACAAAGCACGCTTCCCAGGGGACACCTCCTCCTCCTCCCCCCGCGGGGCATCGCCGGGGACGCCCACTGCGCACTGAGATAGCGCTCCGAATAGTCCCCTTTTCTCCGGAGAAGCAGGTGGCCTTGGGAACCTTAGAGGAGCAGTCGCTGTGGGAGGAGGGGCGGGGGCGCGGAGGGGCGGCGCGCGCACAAAGCCCGAGCCTCGCAGCCCGAAATGAGTGTCCCCTGGGAAGAATGGCTTCTCAGTCCACCCGATAGAGGCTTTTTTCTTCTTTTCTTCTTCTTCTTTTTTAACCCTTTGCAGGAGGACAGGCATCTTGCAAAGTGTGTGTTGCAAAGAGCTGGGCATTGAAAGCTAACCATTTCGTTACCCAAGAAAGCCCTTCCTCCTACTTAAACAGATTGCACCTTGAGAATTACCTCCCAGCACATTTTTTTTTGCTTAGGGTTCATATCAAAGCTTGGAGATGATTTATTCTTTGAAGATAAACATTGATAAATATTTGGAAGAGGTAACCCTTGATACCAAAAAGAACAAAATTGATTTTTCAAAATTCTTTAGATTTCTGTATGATGTTCACCTGCCTTGGAAGAGAGGAAGGTTTTATGTGGAAACTGGTGAACTTTGGCAGTGCCATTTTTCTTCCTCTATTGGTAGTGTTTCAGTGCTTTCCTTCCCTACTTAATTAGTTACCTGTTTTCAGGGGAGAGAAATGGGGGCAGTTCTATCTCATTCTCTCCATGTTGGTGCAGAATGGACGTCACTGTTTGGAGGGATCTCTTTGGTCATAAAAGCAGGTTGGATTGGGAGATGGAGGGACAGAATGATGTATTGTGGATTCAGTTTATCAGAACCACTTTTGTAAATTATTTGGGTCTTCTTAATCAGTAGATTGAGTTAAAAGTTTTCGAAGGGCTTTTTTTGGCATCATGATATTCCATTCATTATGATCTCTGATTACAGTGATCTTTTGTTGAAACCACAGAAGGCTCATAATTGTGGTCCTATGACCTTGAAGTGGTTTTCTTGGATTTCAAACCCTATATACATAGGTTGACCTTTCAAGCTGGAGGCTGAAGTACATTTTTATGTTTCCCTGGAATAGCCCCATAGTCTTGATCCAGTGTCTCTAGTCTGGTCTGGTAGGAGGAAATCCTGATGCTCCAGTGTTGGCTTTCTGCACTACCACCCCCTCCCGCCCCCAGGAGCGACAGCACTGAAATTGCACTGGCTCACAGAACTTTCTGAGGTGTCCTCTGCAGAATAAGCAGAGGCAGAAGGTATCCCATATAACCCCTTGACTCCTTGTCTTGGCAGCCAGCCAGACTTACTCCAGCATCTTTTGCTCAAAGACCCCTACACTATATTCAGATGTTTGGCATTGTTTTCACATCTAGAGCTGAGTGATTGGCTGGTACTATTAGCCAGGGTTCTGTAAAACAGAACTCAGGGCATTTATGTGCCTAGGTACACATTCATGTTTTAAAAGACTTGTTAGTTTCTAGCAGGGAATCTTAAAGTCAGGTGATCCCCTGTGATAGAGCTCAAGAGTTTTGATCATTTGGCATATTGGTATACACCCTGTGTCACACCATTAGGGATGTGAGCGCATGGTCTCACTGAATACCACATGCCTCGGTGAAGGGGATGCTTTTATGATTCCTATTTTGCAGATGAGGAAACTGAGGCTGAGAGCAATGAGGTAACCTAGCTTCTCTGCTAGGAGTGGAGAGCTGCAATTAAAGCCAGGCCTGAGTGTCTTGAGCCCCCCTCCCGGGGGCTGCTCTGCTCCCTGGACCAGCTGTGTGGCTGTGGATAGAAGCAGCACCTCCTGGGGGCTCATCCCATTAACCTGGGGAGCTTACCAGATAGCTTTTGTGTGCCAGGTACTTTTTGGCCTGGGGCAGGTGAATGTTACAAGCATGAGTAAGAGCCCTGAGGCAGAATTCCCGGGCTGGTAGAGTTCACCTGAGCGTTGTGGAACAGATAGTTACCAACCCTGCTGTGAATTAGCTGATGGTGAGGGAGGGGGCAGGCTGTCTCTCCAGGCCCCGTGGGAGTAAGGCTGCCCACACCACAGGGAACACTTCTTCCAGGTTGGGCCTGGCCTTGGCAAGACGGGGAGTTTCTTGGGGCAGGGCCATCTGTGTGATGGACAGGAGGGAGAAGTGTGAC